>QNUK01000083.1:2034201-2104201 GCA_013621035.1 Clarias magur | reverse complement strand
CAACTTAAAGATTGATTTAATGTTACCTTAAAGAGCAGCAAGAAACTGATGACTGATGAGTTAAGGTAGTTATTATCTGAGAGAGTGGAGACTTTTAAACAGACAAATGTAATGAAAAGCAATGTGGTGTAAAGTCATAAAGTGTCCCATATGAGATTTTACTACGTTATATACAGTATTATAGTACATACCATTGCATTACCATAGCATGTCAAACTTTACCACACTAGGGACCATAGGACCAGGGTAGATACCGTGGCACTTCAGTGTGTACTGTGGTAGTATTATAGCGTGTACCGCAATACTTGGGTGAATACCATCGTACTTACTGGGTTCCACAGTAGCTACCATAGTTCAGCAGGTGTATATTATGGTACAGTGAAACCTCGGATTGCGAGTTCCGCAAGACGAGCAAAGATTTGTAATAGATTTTGCCTTGAAAAACACACACAAATACACGGCACCTGCATGCACAAAAGGAAACACTTATCTGTTCGGATTTATTTTAACTTTTTTAAAGGTAAAGTGCAGGTTAATTTGTTTTATTTTTACTTTATATATTGTATTAACTATTTTTCTGTGTTTATTCTTTTGGGCTGTGGAACAAATTATTTGAGTTTTCATTATTTCTTATGGGAAGGTTTGATTTGGTTTACGAGTGTTTTGGAATACAAGCCTGCTTCCGAAATGAATTAAGCTCGTAATCCAAGGTTCCACTGTATGTTTGTTCTGTATATACGGTACTACATTACATATTTTAGTACATATTACCTATGTAGTATAGTAGACCTATAGTAGAGTCAGTACCGTATTAGATACCTGATGACTTTGGTAGCCACAGTGATACCCAAGAAGCACCAAAGTATTGTGTATTAACCTTTACGGGGAACCATAAACGTTAAAATGGCACTGCAGAGGTTACTATAGAAATACTATCATTATGGTACATTAACATATATAACATATTTTTTACAGTATTCTGGTACATGCTCCATAAAACCATACTATAGTACATGTACTGTCCAATCATGTTCCATAGTCTGGCACACGTACTACTATATCAGCCATGGTGTTTTCAGAAATCCTGTTGTACTACTGTACTGTATATACTGTACCGTCAAACTACCACGCTAAAATTTATTATGCGTGTTTCGAACAGTAGAAACCATTAATGTCTCTTGATCAGAGTACAATGTCTAATTGCTGAACGTCGTCCCAGGCATTGACTGCATGCTGTAAAACAATAAACACTTTAGTTTCGTTTCTGAGTTGAAGTTAAAGGTAAAGAGAAGGAACTACAGCAGACATACAGGTACAGAGAAATTCCCTTCAACTTCTTCGTCTTCCCCGTCTTCTCTTTCTATTCTTCGTTAGGACTACTGTAGTGTGTTTGTGTAGAATATTATGAGTCCCTGGTTTATTAATCAGCTAACCCCAGCCACTCAGGTGTATAAGTTAATAACAATAAATGGGAAATCTGCTTTTTTTTTAATATAGTTACAGTTGTATGAGATCATGGAGAGGAAACACGTTTCAGAACCGATGTTCAGAGTTGTTAAGAAGTTCAAACAGGAACACACTGGACATGACCGGAATGGAGACGTCTTCATCGTGCAACGTGATAAAAAGGTCCACGATGCTGGAGTGTACTCGGACGGACAGATCGTTCAGTTAAAAAGTAAAGCACTTTTGTAATGCTTATCATACGGCTAGATGCATAATGAAGCCAATGCTGTATAATGTAATATAATTAACGGATAAACAGTGTGTGTGTGTGTGTGTGTGTGTGTTCCTGGTAAAGTAAATTGGCAAAAGTGACCATGTGGTCTGATGATTACGGTTCCTTTAATTCATGGTCTTTTAGCAAATTTAGCACTGTGGCCTCACACTTCCAGGGTCAAGGATTCACATCCCGCCTCTGGTCTGTGTGCTTCTGGCCTGCATATTCTTCCTATGCTTTGGGGGGTTTGCTCTTGGTATTCTGCTTTCCTTCCACAATCCAAAGACATGCAGTTTAGGATAGTTGGCGTTTCCAGTTGGCCTGTATTGTGTTCTTGTACGCCCTGTGATTGACTGACATCCCTTCCAGTATGCACCCTGCCTCGTGCCCCGGGTCCTTTGGGATAGGCTTCAGGCCCCCAGTGACCCTGTACAGGATAAGTGGTATAGAACAATTAGGGATTGTTTTTGAATTTTTGTGAAGCAAATTAGTAGAGTCTGTTCTCACTTACATTATAACAGTTTTAAAAGTCGTTTCTTCCTCATCAGCCTCTCGTAAAGTTAGTTAGATATTGCAGATCAGGGACCTGTTCCCAGATCTCCACTTAGCTACACTTGAGCTAACTGTCCCACTATTGTTAATGATGATGTTAGAAATATTTGTAATTGGACTGATTCTTGTAAGTGGACCAATTGTACACTTCCTTATTAGTGGCTCAAAAACCCAAACTCAACCTGCAGTAGGAAAGAGTACAGATACAGTGGAACCTTGGATTACGAGCATAATTCGTTCCAGAAGTGGTCTCGTATTCCAAAACACTCATAAACCAAATCATCACATAAGAAATAATGAAAACTCTAATAATTCGTTCCACAGCCCCCCCCCCCCCAAAAAAATACAGAAAAATAATTAATACAATATACAAGCAAAGATTTTTAATAAATTTTGAATTGAAAAACGAGCATTTCTTGGTTTACGAGTGCAGAGTTTTTTGACAACGACACACACACAGGAGGAGGAGGAGTTTTGCTGTGTAAGACAAGGCGAGGGAAGGGGCTAATTCCACACACACACACACACACACACACACACACACACACACACACACACACACACACACACAAATACAACGGAAACACTTATCTGTTGGGATTTATTTTAACTTTTTTTAAAGGTAAAGTGCTGGTTAATTTATTTTATTTTTACTTTATATATTGTATTAATTATTTTTCTGTATTTATTTATTTTTTGGTCTGTGGAACAAATTATTATTTCTTATGGGACGATTTGATTTGGTTTTACGAGTGTTTTGGAATACGAGCCCGCTTCTGGAACGAATTATGCTCGTAATCCAAGGCTCCACTGTATAGTGCAGATGCAAAATGTGGAGTGATGTGTACATTCACTTTTTTTTTCCTTAATAGGAACATTTTTCAACAATACAGAGATAGGCAAAGTAAATGTGGACGGGTTCACTGGAGGAAACAGATTTGCAATTTACAGGAAGGTCTCGGGAATCCCTCGGTCATTCAAAGAAAATGTCGAAGAGGCGATGAGCAGACGTTTAGAGAAGAACTTTTCTGAATACAACTGTATTGAGTTTGTCCTGGAACTTCTTGAAATTTATCTGCAGGTAAAAATATTTATTTCCATGCAGAATAATAAAAACTCTTGATTTTAGGCTCATGTTTGATTTAGGAAATGTATAGTAGTGAAGGTCAGTTTTTTTTTTTTTTAAACTCCATAATGCTTTAGTGTCTTTTTCTCTCTCCTGTCATTACAGCATTTCATTTAATGGGTGACGTTTTATATTTGTTTTTGTTTTTTTCCAGCCAACTGAATCTGACTGCAAGAAGATTTCCTCTGGCGCTAAACCGAAGGGCTTCAATGTGGTCAAAGGATTTTCTGATGAATACAGTGGAAATGCAAAACTAGGAGACTTGTTCATTGTGCAAAGTGGAATATTTGTCTTTGAAGCGTACTATGCTGGAGTCTGCTGCCGTGAAAATGGACCAGAGATTATTCAGTTCACATGTAAATCTCGTTTTGTGTGTGTTTGTATACAGTAAACTGCATCTTAATAAATTAGAATATTGTGCAGTTTAATTCCCTTTTCTGATCCAATTTAAAACATCAAAGTGGAATATTCTAATCTCATTACATGTACTTTTTTTGTTTTGATTATGGCTTGCACCTCATGAAAATCAAAAATCCAACATCTCAAAATATTAGAATATTTAATTTCAAGTTTGAGTATAATAAAATTCATACTGCGTCGCTACCTCTAGCTGGTCTAATTCAGTTCACACATGGGATAGAATGCCGAGTTGACTTCAGCTGACTCAAGAACTTGCCGGGGCTGGAAATCAGAGACGTTCTTCTCAAACAGAACTTAGCACCCGTCCACAGTGCCAAAAATTTCAATAACTGGTTTGCTGACCCTGATATTACTGTGCTTGATTGTTCGGCCAACTCACATGACCTGAACACGTGGAGTACAGGATCTATGGAGTATTGTCAAGAGGAAGATGAGAAACTCCCGACCCGACAATACAGACGAGCTGAAGGCTGCTATCAGAGCAACCTGGTCCTCAATAATAACGCCTCAGCAGTGCCACAGGCTGATCGTCACCATGCCATGATTTGATTGATTTAATTGATTATTCTAATATTCTGACCTTCCAGATGTTTCATTTTCATGACCTCTAAGCTGTTATCATCTAAACAAAAATACAGGGGAAAAGAAAAAGGCTTGGAATATTTTACTTACATGTATTGAATCTAGGATACACGAGAGTTTACGAAAGAAAAGAAAATTTACACTTTGTTCTTTTTCCTCACTAGCACAAAAGATTGGAGCACTCGTGACCAGTGTCGTGAACAAAGTGCACATGAACACATTCTCGGCAGACAGGAAATTTGCAATTTATAGAAAGAAGACGGGAATCACAGACTCGTTCAAAGGAAAAGTTGATGAAGCCATGAGCAAAATGCCACAAAATATATTTTTTAGTTACGATTCTGTTCATTTTGCCCTGGAGCTACTCTATGGAAAACTGGAGGTAATATACACTGTACTGTACATAAAACTACTTTGGCGTGTTAAGGCTAATTATTTAATATGTATTTTATTTACATGTTCATTTTTTACAGAAAACCGAAAGAGATGTGGAAAGTTTGACCGAGCTGTTATTTGGTGGTTTATCTGAATGAGTGCAGGTCTGTAGAACTGATTCTTCTGTTCATTTCCCCGAGTAACAACTACAGTAAGACGTGTTATCTGGACAAACAGATGAGACGAGAGTCCGCTCATAAATGATCGACTTTAGAATTTTCCTCAGTAACACAGTATCATTGAAATTGAATCAGATTTGCATTCTGAAATACATATCAAAGATTTCAGGCTTGGCTTTTTGATTATTGTTGTGATTCATACAGATAAAAACAAACATACAGTAACATAAACAGCACACTAATCTCAAACGCGACGGCAGTATCATTTATTTTTAGTTTTAAAGTTTAATTGTAAATGAGAGTGATTATCGATGATGAATTGTGTTATTAAGACTAAACAGATTAAATTAAAAGAAGGTTTTTAACAAAAGACATAAAATTATTGTTATATGATTATTTTTGCTTCCTCGTTTTTCTTTCATTTTAAATTGAACATGTATACATTTAGGCTTTTCCTGACCTTGTTAAACCACTATATTAAAGATCATTGTACCAAGAGCCACTCAATCATACTGAAATTGTACTGAGGACCACACAAATGACCTAATCTGATCATTGTTATTTATGCACTGACAAAAAACAAACAAACAAACAAACAAACAAACAAACAAACAAACGCATAGAATTGGCTATAGGTGTACTTTCTTTTTTCCATGACAGTATGTACCAATATGTTCTAAACATTATTATATGGCAATTACATTTAAAAATAGTAATAATGATAAAAAAAAAAAAAATATATATATATATATATATATATATATATATATATATATATATATATATATAAACAAACAAAAAAAAGGTTCTGCTTAGGCAATATTTAATAAAAAAAAACATGCATGTGTCAGTTATTCCATTTTATTCTATCTTTCTATCTCACAATCTTGTAACAATCTTCATGAATGTTCAGTGGCATTTAAAAAACAGCCTCAAAAAAAAAAAAATTGGACTTACAGTAAGAAGTGCTAATGAATGTGTTTGAGTGTGTAGCCCACTAGAGGGCAGTGTGATTCCATGTTCATATCAGGACTGGAAAAGTCTAACAGTGAATTGTCTAATCAGAATAGATTTTTTTTTTTTTTTTTATGTAAACAGTCGCTAATGTCTTATTTTAGGGTAGAAAAGGCAGCACGATGCATAACATCATGTAGAGACGGATCAACCGCATTAGTTAACCTTCACATCAAACATTAAAATGAAGAAAAATAATCTGAGTGACTGACATGGTTATTGGTGTTGGTTTGATTATTTCAGAGACTGCTGATTTATTGCCATTTTCACATACAACATGCCAAAAAAAAAAAAAATCTATTAAAGCCAGTTCTGTGAGAAGCAACACGTTGTGAATAGAAGGTCACAGAGCTCCACCACTTTTTCCAGATGAGGATTAAAAAATGAATAAATCTGGAACTATTTGTCAACAAACAGGTGTGTGAGGCTACAATTGGTGCAGGATTGCAATTCCTGGTTCACTTGGCTGTGCATCCTGAGCCTTCCTGCATTAGCTCCAACCAGTCTAGCCATTCGCATCATCAACTTTGGGAACGCCAATACGCCTAATCTGCATGTCTTTGGACTGTGGGAGGAAACCGGAGTACCCGGAGGAAACCCACCAATCACGGGGAGAAACTCACACACACAGACCCCGAAGTGGGAATCAAACCCTCGACCCTGGAGGTGCAAGACGACGGTGCTAACCACTAAGCCACTGTGCGGCCTTGGATAATGTACGTTATTAATCATGGCAAGTAAAAAAGTGAAACAGGCAAAATTAGTCTTTCATTGTTTCAACTTTACACAGAATGAACACATCATTCGAAATACTTTCTGTCAAAACAAGCCTCTAAAACCAAGAGCTTGTTAAAATTTTAATAAACTATTGTATGTGTATCTGCTAGCAAAATGACGTCCCTGCAGTCTACAGTATTTCTAAACATTTCTAAAATAAAAAAAAATAAAAAACTCAAAACCCCAGCTGAAATAGATCAGTATTTAATACAGCAGTGGTCCACCAGTGTATTAATGCTGAAATGTCTTTGATGTCTAAACGAGTAAACAATGCCCTTCAAGTGGACGTTATCGTCAAATGTAAACAGACTCAAAAATGCAGATTCAATAAGGCACCTCTGGAACACATTCGGGATCTGATGTATACAGTAGTTTGGTTCATTTGTAAAAAAAAAAAAAAAAAAAAAAAGGTTCAAGAGGTTTTGTTTCCTTTACAACAAAATGATCAATAAAACGATGCCGAAATAACGACGACGCACAAATCGACCTCTGGTTAATTCAGTTTCTTTTGTCTTCCTTTGAAAGTGTCCATGAAGTTGAAAGCTCCGAAGTACATGCCCAGGATCACGGCATCATTAAACGGCAGGAAACTGTGGGGGGAACAAAAAGAAATCACAAATTCAAGGGAGACAACTGGCTTTGATTGACAAGTTTTCATGGTGCAATAAAAAAAACAAACCCACTCATGAAGGAATAAGGACAGGGTCATGCCTACATTATAAGCCCTATAAGATTGATATGTCACATACAGTAATAGGAGCAGGACAAATGGACTCATGGTCCCCAGTTCTAGAGATCACCAAAACCTGAGAAAATGTTCAGCATTAGTTCGTTGGGCTTTAATAGTTCTGAAGTCTTGTTCCTGGACAATATTCAGGAAACATTTTATCTTGAAATGGGTCACGTTTGTTTCAAATAGAACGTCATGAACTGTTGTAGAGATAACTTGTGTATATGTGTTATTTATATTATTTCATTTATTAATATTATTATTATTATTATTATTATTATTTATATTTTGCTTGTATATGAATTTATTATGCTTGTATATCAGTTCTTTTTATTTGTTTTATATTAAGTATGAACAAATACTTGATTGTCCTGGAGTACAGTTGGTGTATATTTGACACATTTCAGGGGTTTTGTGCTGCAATATTCTTCCTTGTCCAATTTTTTAAATTTTTTTTATAAATAACTAACTTTCTTATGACTATATGATGCAAAAATATGTATTTAAATCACACAAGTGATTGAGATGAGACATGAAATATCCCTCCAAAATAAATAAACAAATAAAATCAAAACAAATAAACAAATGCATAAGAACACGATGAATCAGGTTTTATTCGTTCTGATGACTTTAAATATTAAACATTTAACTAAAAACTTTTCTACCAAATTTTTTGAAAACTGTTTTTGAACACTTTTTAAACTTATTTATTGTAAATGGCCCACAGATTGGGAAGCACTGCCTTACGTTTCCACGCGTACGATATCTTACTGCATGTGCACTTTATGTTTTCTGTGCTTAGTACACGACCGTGCATCGCTTTCTGACATGAAAAACCTTTTTTAACGTATTGACGCACAGTATTAACTGTAAAGTTGGACAGTACTTTAATCCTAATGCGCACGAGTTATCTACATCTACAGGTAGCGTCTGTAAAGAAGTGAACCTATGAATAATTGTTGTGTGTGTGTGTGTGTGTGTTAATGTTGGATTTCAAATGATCCAAAGTATACACACAAGCTTCAGGATATGATATCAAGTGAATGATCAAAGTTCTCACGTGACATTACGAAACATTTATTTTTTTTTTTTGCTGGTGCAGAACTGCTGATGATAATCGTGATCTGCACTGATCTCGCACTGTCCCGTCTCCCCGCCGCTTCACATTCACGAGTTCGAGTGATAACAACCAGAACCGCCGCAGGCTCCGCGTTTGTCCGGCCTGACAGGTGTTGATTTATCTCAGCGTCACTGCTACACAAAGACTTCCTCAAGGAAGATCAGATGAATGAAAACGTACCAGAAAACACCAAAGTTTTGTGAAGGGTAAGACAAGAATCTCTGACAATTTGCTCTAATAACCAGTTTGACCAGAGCCAGCATGTGCTTTTCACAAACACACACTGCTGTACGTACCTTTGCTCTAAAACTAATACTTGAAAAAAAAAAAAATAATAACTTGCTCAACTTGCTTTTGAATATTCATCTTTCAATTTTGTTAATAAGACGTTTTTCGGTTTACATTAGAACAAAGGACTTAAATTTTTTTTTTTTTTACAGAAACAGAACTGAATAGAGATTCATTGTTAACGAGAAATAAGACACTCCACGTCATGCTTTCAAAGCAATAATCAAAATAAATAATCAAGAACAGGGCGGTGTGATGAAGCAGGCATTCCGCGTTTAGTGATTTACTGATTCAACAGCCACTACAACAAAATGTTTTATCCACTTATAGCGACAAGTTGTAGATCATCCATTAGACCAGATATACATGTCTATAAATAGAAACCACTGGAGACTCCTTCCATAATTTTTAAATAAACATTGCATAAATTATTCTGCCACTGAGGGAGGAATAATGTTCCATTTTTTAAAAACAATATATAGCCATGTATACGGGGGCATGCATAAGTTTTGGCACCCCTGGGCTGTTACTCTGAATCTTAAGTCCCGCTTTGACTTGAACGCCCCTAATACATTTCTGACTTTTTGTCAGTTTTACCCATGAAAAGATGGAAAATTCTACATCTGAAACAAACCTTCGAACGTGCATCATGAGTGTCCTCGTTAGGGCTTACCTTTTCAAAAAGTTTAAAAAGTATATGCTCCTTGGCAGTAAGAGGAAGGTCTGGTCTGTCTGAATGGCGTTCAAGATCTTCTTCGCAACATATTCAGGTTCCAGGAGGGGAAGGAAATGCGGCCATCTGAAGAAAAACAAACAAACAAACAAAAAAAATAAATCAGAATGTGTGTCAGGGGTGAGAATAAGGGACACCTGATGAAGAACGAGGGCTTGTGTCTCGGATTCTGTGGCAAAACCATTACAAATATGCAGAAAAGAATAAATTATATGTTGGAAAAGCTGTTGGAAAACGTAGTGTTAGAAAGCACTGACACTGGAGACTCCTTCCATATATACAGGTAGTTCCGTTCCGGGAGTACGTTCGTAAGTCGAATTGGTTCTTAAGTCCGACAAAATGAATCTTACACGCCTTTGACCCAAATATACAATGTAAAGCATACCAATAAACGGGACTAAATCTGTCCCCTTTCCCACAGTGTCATCATGCGGCCAAAAACCGTAAACACGCCTAAGGAAATGAATCTTACAGTGAAACGCTGTCTCTGCGTCTTTAAATGAGGAGGGGAATCCCGTACGCCGTTTTGTCTCAGAGCTGTTTTCCGTTGTATTGGACTGTGAACTCTGTTTTGTTGAGGATTTTTCGAAATTAGGATTATTTACCATCAGGACAGATTCACAGGACAAGCATTTTCGATCATCGTGCTCCCGGACTGAATCATTGATTCATTGGTGTTTAAGTTGGTTAGTCAATGAATCACGATGAATCCTGAGCCCAGATTTTCCAGGTAGAATCCTAGACCAGAAGGGTTTCCCTGTGATAGTTAGGTTACACGTCTGGCGTACAATGTCACATGCGTGCAGCGTGCATCCAAGGATGTCCAGTAAGAGGAAAAAGAAGTGGCGATGAAGCTGGAACTGATAAAAAGTGCCAAAGCGATAACAATGGAGACAAACGTGAAATTAATTGAGAGAATGGAGCGAGGTGAAAAGATGGCAGACATCGCTCGTTCTTTTAACATCTATCGCTCAAGCATCGGCACGATTCTAACGAACAAGGACGAGATCATGGAACGCGGTAGTTTTCTACTGCGTATAGCCGATTGTGTTAGTCTCCTAGGTACCTAGATAACGTTTGTTGGAGTTATGAACAAACTGGACATACGAACATTCTGTATGTTGGGTTCTTATTGTACTCACTTTGTGCCACAGCCGTCGAACATCCCCGTGTTGATAAAATACGGACACACTATAGTTGTCTTGACGCCGTCTTTTCCCGTGTCTATTAGCTCCAGGGCAACAGACTCGGCGAAGCCCACGGCAGCGAATTTGCTCGCGCAATAATCTGAAAGACAAAAGAAGAAGAAAAGTTAAAAACTTGTTGGATTCGGGTTAGAACTTCTTTGGAGGTTTATGTATTTATTTATAAAAAAAAAAAAAAGACACTAAATAATAAAAGTTAAAAAAAACTAAACTTATGTGTGTTTGGATACGATAAAGGTCGAAAGTTTTCTCAGTACGGCGGAGACATACTGACTGTGGCGGAGACTGCCTGTCTGATTTGCGCCTGAGACGCCGGCCTCCCAAGAACTCGTTTAATGTCCCAAACACGTGGAAATGGCTCGGAGCGAGGTCAGGACCGTACGGGGGACGTGGCAATAACTCCCAGCCGAGTTTCTGTAACGTGATGTTGATACGTCACTTTCCTCCACAAGTTGGTGACAAGTTATCTGTCCATTTTCAGGGTTCAAGCAACATCCACTGAATGTTCACAGGATGTCTCATCACCGTCCTGTGCTTGAAATCTTCTGTAAATGTCAATCACGTATACGCCTTCGTTCACCAGAAATGGAAAGACAAGAGCCCTGTAATGCGTTCCTCACTGTATTACTATACTAGAGTGTTCGGACTGATTGTATCTGTAGTCCGTGACCTGGTGAACCGGTATTCAGATGTGTTTACTGATAGAGGCTTTAAAGCTCTTTCTTCTTCCATGTCTGCCGGTCTAATGATATCATCCATCTTTAAAGCCCTCGCTCGCGCTCTATGTTTGTGCATGAGTGTGTGTTTAACCATTTCATGCACATCCACACTTGTGGAGTGTCTCTGTTTGTACTGTACATCTTTATTTTCAATGTAAAATAAATTAATTAATAATAATAATTAAAAAAAACTTTTACATTTTTAAAATATTTTTCTCAAATATATAAAATTTTAGTTAATGTTATATGTCACATGTTATATATCATGAAATGGTTTTGTGTTTTTTTATTTTGTGTTTATTATAAACTGGTTAGAGGCGGATAGTGCAATTTGTTACAATGATATACTTCATTTTCGTATTTAATAAAAAACATACTTTCACAGGTATTGAATAATTGTTCAGATTCAAAATGTGAATATGTTTTTGTTTTGTTTTAGTTAAGTAGACATTCAACAAATTATTGTTGAAATCCTTTTTTTTTTTGTTGTTCACAAACCCTATGCATTCAAACCTGTTCGAGAATCGTACTCTGACATTTCGGTCATTTTCACCCCAAGGACGTACATTTTGAAGTTATGTTAATTATTGCCTACAAGCCCTGACCTGCTCGATGAGCTTTCCACCTTCAGGGCAACATGAAACACTGAACCTGAGGTTTATTTCACTGAGGAGAACACGAGGACGTTACCTGCCAGACCATTAACACCGATCAGTCCGGCGGAGCTGGCGACGGAGACCAGGTGGCCGTGGTTCTTCTCCGTCATCGCTGGAAGGAATGCCTTGTAGGTCTGAAACCACCAGAACAACTTTTCATCTTTATTCCGTAAACCTTCACCTGTCAAAGCCGCTCATGCTCATTGTTGACAGAGGCTCTAATGTAAGTGATACCAGGAATTAACCGCTTTCACACACATTCCATGACATTAAACATAACTATTAATGGATAAAAAAAAAGTATGACACGACATCATTTTTTTAAAAATGAATTTCACAATCTAAAAACATCCTTCAAATGGATATTATTTTAAAAATCGATTTTATGAGACAATACCCAGAAGTGAGCCATCGTGTTAACTTGGAGCGTCTTCTCGATGAGGGTGTCTGGGGAATCCATGAACTTCTTGCCGGTGACGATGCCGGCATTATTAATGAGGATAGTGATGTCTCCGACTTCCTGTTTGACCTGAAAAGAAATGATATAGGGGAAAGAAAATGTTTGCTATATATAAAAACATCATATAAGGTAGAATAGCTACACACACACACACACACACACACAGTAAAATGAAAATATACGGAAAAAAATATTTTCGTTTTTTTTGTCATTTTTATTTGTAAACTGTTTACAAATATACAGTATATATATATTTTTTTACAGATTTATTGTTCTCGATTTTTTTGGTAAGAATTCAATACTTTTTTTTATTATTATTTCTTATCTTATTATTATTATTTTATGTTTGCAGTCATTAAATAAATTATTGTTATTATGTAATTTTACTTTTCTTTTTTTTTTTTTCCAGAAAATTTCTTCAGAAACCTAAATTCTGGAATTTCCCTCAGGATCAATATCCATTAATCAATATCAATATCCTCAGTATGTATGTATCAATCTATCTATCTATCAATCACAATACACATGATGTGGCACACAAATCTCTTGAAGAATCATGATACTTCATTCTTTTATCCTGTGTCGAAGGCCGCACTGAGATCGTACCTGCTCTGCCGCTCGGTACACCTCGGCCCGGTCGCTGCAGTCAACCTGATAGTAGTGTACACTCCGAGCGCTCTTCTCTTTAACGGCCTGAGCCGTCTCCTTCAACCCGCCCAGGTTGATGTCCCACAGCACCAGGATGACGTCCATGCTGGCGAACTCGGTGGCCATGATGCGCCCGATGCCGCTGCCCGCTCCGGTGATCAGCACCGTCTCCCCAGCCAGGCTCTTCTTCCCCACCGGCAGGAGGAACTTCACCCAGGATTCCAGGATGTAATAGACAGAGAGCACCAGCACACGCAGAGTCTCCAGGAGGAAATTCATTCTGAACGCCACCTGTGTGACCTGAGGGAGGGGGAGCACATACAGTGCAAGACACATTCCAGAACAGATTAAGAATATTCATCAACGTCATGAGAAATCCCATTTTAAAGTCCACGACAGCAAATTTAGATGAAGACTGAACAAGCACAGTTTGTTTGGAGGGGTTGCCAGGATAAAGCCTCTTCTGTCTAAAAAGAACATGGAAGAATGATTAAGTTCGGAAAACTGTATCTGATGAAACCAAAGGTCTTCTGGAACGATGTCCTATGGACTGATGAGACCAAAGTAGAGTGGTTTGGCCTTAATGCCGCGCCATGTCTGGTAAAAATCCAATACAGCATTTCAACAAAATAACGGCGGTGGATGGGTGATGATTCGGGCTTGATTTTGCAGCCACAGGACGTGGGCATATTGTAGTCATTGAGTCGACAGTAAACTCCTCTGTGTACCAGAGTATTCTAGAGGCAACTGTGAGGACATGTGTCCAACTGTGGCAGGACCTTAAGAAAGCTGTGCATAAGTGAATGACCAAAAACCTGAATGACCTGAAGCAATGTTTGCCAAAATTCCTCCACTGAAGACAGAGGGACTGATGAAGTCATACAGGAAACAATTATTTTAAGTTGTTGTTGCTGATGGTGGATCTACAAGCTATTGAATCAAGGGGGGTACTTTGTATTGCTTCATTTTTTTGGCTCCCCCTCCCAAAGAAAATTTTATGGAGATTTTGGAGGCAATGCAGCGATACATACATCACTACACAAAAGATCAAAAAGGCAAATCAAGTTCTTCCCCTATCTCTACTACCAGTGGCGGATCTACCGGGGTGGCACAGGGTGTCAATTGCCACCCTAAGAAAAAGCCTTGCCACCCCATTTGCCACCCCAGCACTAGTGTCCTAAAAAAAAATAAGAGGTTTCTTTTTTTTTTTTTTTTAAGTTATCCTACATTCCAATCCAGATATCAGGTTCAAGTCAATCACACATCAGCCTTTATTTCATTTTTATGGGACAATGTAAGAATGTGCACCCTGGTGTATACACCGAATAAGAATAGCGTTCCTTGAATCCACAAAAACCATGCAAGGATGCTTGCTTCAGTGTTGCCACCCCTCATAATTTTAATGCCACCCCCTTGCCACCCCATGAATCATTTCCTAGATCCGCCCCTGTCTACTAGAACCTCTTAAGGTCCCTTGAAGAACTACCAAGTACACAAAACATAGCTAAATGTAAAGTGATTGTAACAGATTGTAGATCTTGGTCCAATGGTCTAGAGTTACTTACTGATTAATTCGAACTAAATCTTTTAGAGGTTTACCGGATGAGAGGATGTTCTTACATCCAAACAGCCGGTTCTCGTTGGAACTTTTGATGATAAAGACTTGAATTATGATGAATTCATTATCAGGATTTCATGTAGAGATGTGGGGGGGAAAAACTGATCAAGTTTTCACATATCGCCACACTGACTCCAAAATTTATTTTTAAAAAACTATTTCTACATTCATAACAGAGGTGAACGGGTTGATCGGCCAGTGACCAAAGTTGGCTGGTTTTCAGTTTGACTGGCCGTGACCGATGACCAGCCGATCAATATAAACAAAATCTCTACTTTTAAGCACTAAAACTAATGTTGTAAGGAATGGGATACATTTAATTACTCATTAAATTTCTTAAAAGGCTTCCAATTGTAAGAAAATCAGTAAAGATTTGTGATACTTATAGATTTAAAGTCTGACTGACATTGTGCGTATCTGCACAGAACCGCGTTGAAAAACGACTGTCGGCTGAGATCTCGCGATACGTGACACATTTAAAGGAAACGCGCGAACTATCGCGATATTTCATGTCCCCAAGTCCAAGTCCATTTAAGATACAGACTGTGAACTAAAACGACTACTAAACTTCCAAATGCACACGCAGGCTCATTTTATCCCGTTGAAATCCCAGATTTTCATGCCTTATGTCTGATTTAACTCGGGTACGAGAGAGAAAGCAAAAGTGAATACGGTGCAGTATATTTATAAATGAGCAGGAAACTTGGGGTAAATATTACTTATCTTATCTTAAACGAACAAGATTATTTCTTATTTTAATAATCGTCAATCATCGAAGAGTCTGTAGCGCTTACCTGCTCCGTGTGTAAGAGTTAAAGAGCACGGAACTGATTTCTCACTCACCCACACACAGTGTCATTGCGTAATACAGACCTGAGTCACGTGACTGTTCTTCTGGGACGCGTCCCAAATCGACTGTTTTTTTTGTGTGTGTGTTCCCCCCCACAGGAATAGACGAACTAGATTTGCCCCCGTGCAGGGTGTTTTGATGGGTGTTTGATGGGTCTTTGATTACGTTTGGGGTACATTGCTTGGTATGTACGCCAAACATAATGTGTAGACATATTTATTTTACACTTTTAAACACTGTACATGGACCAGTTTATGAAAACTGCAGCCAAACTGTGACCTGATGGGAAAATTCCAGAACTTTCCTACCCCTAGGGCATATGGAGGAAAAGATAATACTGTAACTCCACTCGAACCTGATTAATGAGGAACCACATTTAATGTGTTGTGCTTCTAACAAGCACATGATTCCACCAGTAACAAGTCATTAAATAACAAGTCATTAATTTTCCACTAGTGTATGGACTGTACGTACATGGTTAAATAGTTTGTAGAAATAGTTTAAAGCTTAAATAATAATCTGCTGATCTTTAATGTAATGAGTGATATTATTATTATTATTATTATTATTATTATTATTATTATTATTATTATTATTATTTCAGGTTGAAGACCACATACATGTGTGTGTGTCTCTCTGTACAGCTGAACTCTCTGTCTCACTTATTAATAGACAGAAATCACATTCTGTAAGGTCGAGTATCTGACGCCTTGTTTACACTAAGTTGTACTTCTTTGGTGCTCAGACAAATAAATACACTCCCTGTTCGGTAATCGGAGAGAGAATCACAGATGAGAAATGGAAAAAGTAGATCAGATAAAGATGAAGTTTTTTTCTTAAAACGACTCCGGCGTGTTAAAATTCACTTATTGGTGTAAATACGCGCTGCTTCAGCGCTGTTATTTCAGCCAAAGTGAAAGTATGAACTAATCCCAGTAAAAATATTCACGTTACCTTTTCTAATTAATATCTATTGGTGCAGGCGTTTGTTTACATTGAGCAAGTAGCGCATTAGTAGCTTATTTTAAAGTAGATTATTAAATCTGGTACTTAAAATCGCTTTGGTTTTATGTGACATTTTGATTTCATTTATGGCTCAGGTTAAACTTTGGGCAGATATCTAAGTACGGCGAAAGTTTCGTTCAATTCTGTTCAGCCAGTTTTGCGTGATGCTGAGACAAATTCTGCCTGGACAGACATACAGACATACAGAAGGAACATTTTCTGAAGTTTTGGGTCTTCCAATGTATGAAACGTATAAAAGATCACTGAAAGAGTGAGTTGTGACCAATGTACAGACAAAACCTTTCTTTTATTTAAATAGATAAAACTTATCCGTTGTAGGGGCGCACAGAGCCTGGAGCCTATCTCATGGACACAAAGCATCTTGGGGAAACAAGATAGGGGGCCTACTCACTACTCATCACAGCACAAATGCACACAAGCACAAACACTCACACACATTCACACACTACAGGCAAACTGTAAACGCCAATCAGCCTACAACCTACAGCACTGACTGGATTATATTTCATAGCACACACACTGCCCACATGCTTGTGCGTTAACTTCAATATCTACAGTAGGTGCAACACTACTCAGTGTGTGTGTGTGTGTGTGTGTGTGTGTGTGTGTGCAAAGAGAGAACCAGATTGATTCAGGTTTTTTTACGTTACCAATACAACTCCATCATACATCTCGCTCCTGCTGGATTCAAACCCAAGTTTTAAAATGATTAGCAATTTGGACGAATCTCAAGCTGGATTTCAAGATAACTCAGATTTTCAAAGGGTTTAGAGACTACGTTCTTCTTACGTGTAGAGGCAAGGCAAAACCATATCAGTTATTTTAGTTTTAAGAATAATATAGTTGCAGTATAGCTCAGTTTAATTAAATGAGAATGTATACTATAACCTGGTCAACATATTGATCAATCCCATATTTCACTGCACCCTGGGCACAAGCACTCACACACTCACACACCTCAGACAATTTTGGAAAAGCCAGTTAGAATAATCTGCATGTCTTCGGACTGTAGGAGGAAACCGGAGAACCCAGAGGAAACCCATCAACCAACCACAAGGGGAACACAAGAACTCGATGAACACCAACCCGAGGCGGAAACTGAACCCTAAACACTGGAGATGTGAAACGACTACACCACCATGCCACACTGAAAACTAATAAAGAAATAAAGTGGGCCAAATTCATTTCAACAGCTTTTTGGGAATAAGGAAAAAAACATTCCAGGTTGCATATCTTCATGCAATACTCAATGTTTAAAAACGTATCTTTTCCCAAAATCTGATATTCCATGGTAGTTAAAAAATAAAAAGAATATTTCTTTGAAATCTATGTGATGAAGTTAATGGGGAATCCCTCTTTCGGCTCCCAATCATCTTAAGAGGTGAGCACAACACATTAGGTTGGGTTCAAGTCATCAAGCCTATCACAGCAGACTTAGGGCATGAGGCGGGATACACCTGGACAGGTTGCCAATCCATCGCAGGGCACGCACCTACACACACACTCGCTCATTCAATATGGGAATGCCATTTAGCCCAATCTGCAGGTCTTTGGACTGTGGGAGGAGTGTGTCCAGAGTAGCCGAAGGAAACCCACCAAGCATGGGGAGAACATGCAAACTCAATGCACACAGAGACAGGAATCAAACCCAGTCCCTACTACATCTACATCTAGGCATTTGGCAGACGCTCTTATCCAGAGCGACTTACATAAAATAAAATAAAAAATTATACATCTGAGCAGTTGGCGTTAAGGGCCTTGCTCAAGGGCCTAACAGGGACAACTTGGTGGTAGTGGGACTTGAACCTGGGACCTTCCGAACCGAAGTCCAATGCCTTAACCACTAAGCTACCCCTACTACCACTACACAATCAGTTTCTCAGAATTTTTAGTTCTTACCTCCGATTTTGCCAACCAGTTTTTCACAGAATGAAAGTTAAGATCGACCTTTTAGCTTTAGACCATGTATGTAGCTACTACCACTAAACAGGCCACGCCCACAGGGTACATATCGCACAAGTGACTTGTCGTCTTTTACTAGCATCAGCTTAGATATACTGTATTTGGTGAAGTTGTGCCTAAGGTGTCCAGAGTAATTCAGATTAATCCCCTCCCAAAAAAGGAACAACAAGCTCACGCTTGTCCTGCAGTCAGATTCATTTATTATACTGTTTACAGCCAATCAATTGGAAATGATTGATACACATCTTGACATCAACGTGAGATACACACCATTATCATTAACACCTGGATGAAATCTTGTATCTACTGGTTAAAAAAAAAAAAAGCATGATTTTGAGTAAACGAATCACTTTAACACTTGACGGAGAAAGCAGCGATTGTGATTCCTGCACTCGACAGGTTTCTCTATCCGTCCACAAACAAGGGATGGATAGATGGATACAGGCATGGTGTAAACACTCAAACAAACCACTTAAAACACACACTTTAAACTACTGAACAGACATTATTCAGGAGATATACTGTACGTATGTGCAGAGGTGACCGGCTTCACGATGCACTTTGGAGATTCGATTCATTTGAACTACTTACAGCTTTTAAATGAATCGAATTCTGATTCATTTGATTCATCATCAACAAGCTACAACATGGGGTCGTATGAGCGTTATTTACTGTATCTACATGACAGATGACTGTTTTATGACTGAAACAGATGTAAATATTTTGCATTTGTTTAAAAATATAGGCAATTTTGTTTATTTTTCACTTGTGTGAATCTAATGCACAGTTATTCTGCAAGACAGTGGAAAACATATAATCAGAGGCTCTCATTTAATTGTACTCTGCTTCATTTATTTTATTGATTGTACTTTGAGAAATGTACATACGATTGAAATAATAAAGTAATAACAGATTGTTTCGCTTTCAAACGGGTTCACTAATATAATTCACTTAAAAGATTTGCACAAAGGATCACCCATGATGAATCTCCATCTTTATAGAATGACTTTGCACATTAATCTCATGATAAATTAGCATTAAGTGGTAAGCTGTGCACACATTAGGGACTGTTTTGCGACGATGCGAGTCCGTTTTGAATCTTTGCATCAGCTCTTAATCCATGAAGCCGCCGTATCTCTTGTGCGTCTCGGGCAACGCGTTCTCCGCTCCCTCCTCCTCCCAGCGTTTGTGAAGACCGTAGGATTTGGGCTCGTCCAGCCACTGCGGTCTGCCCACCCTGCGCATGAAGCCTCCGTAGCGCTTCTGGAGCTCCTTGCCCGGCTCGTCGGCGGCGTTCAGGCCCGCCCTCAGGATCGTCCTCAGGATGTCCAGCTCCTCGTCGGAAACTCCATCGGATTCGTCCTTCGTGAGGTCTTCGGATGCCTTCTTCATCATGAAGCCACCGTAGCGCTTCATGAAGCCGCCGTATTTCTTGGCCAGGAAGTGTTCGGCGCTGTCGGACTCGGTTTTTTGATCCGCGGTGGCAGGTTCGTCTTTGGTCAGAGCGTTCCGACAGAGGCCCAGCTTCCTCAGGTCCACGCTGCTCCCACACTCGAGCGTGCAGGGCTACAGGAGAAAAACACATGTACAGATACTCAGGCCGTTCTGACCACAACAATCTTTCTCTCTCGCACTCTGGGTTATCCCAGGGGACTCAGGGCACAAGGTGGGGTACATTGCAATACATTACAGAGTACGCACATGCACACTGTGGGCAATTTGGAAATGCCAGTTAGCCTACTCTGCTTGTCTTTGGACTATGGGAGGAAACTGGAGTACCTGAGGAAACCCACCAACTCCGAGGAATCCTACAGTATGTACTTCACCCATTCTTTTTTCAGGGGCAGAAGTGTCACCTCTGTATTTCTCAATCCCAGGGACCAAGGTGTGGCCTGTTGCCTGTCAGTTCCAGTGGAGGAGGTGTGGCCTATGCATATGTCAGTTCCACTAAAGAGGGTGTGTCCTTTGTATCTGTGAAGAAGGACTGGTCACTGTTCTCGTCAGTCCCTCGAAAGGGAGTGTGACCTTGGTTCTTATCACTATGAAACGGAAAGGTGCTTTTCTTGTGATTATCACTAAAAGCCTACGTTCTTAGTCGACACATAAAAATAATATTTCCTTTGTCTGTTTTAGTTTGATGGGGGTGTGGCCTCTGTGCTTATTATTGGCACGGAAAGAGGCGTGGCCTCCTTTCCCTCTCAGTCAGACTAATGGAGGCAGGAACTGTGTGACATCTACTGGATCAGTGCCAATAAAGATTGCTTGAAGTACATAAAAAAGGGCGTGGCCTATGCGCTTGTCATTCCCACATAAGAAAGTCTGGTCTATGTTCTTGCCAGTTTCTATGAAAGATGTGTGGCCTCTGTTCTCATCAGCCTAAGACTAACTAAGACAACATAGAATTTATGACGTTTGAGGTTTCGGATCTGCGCCAATTAAAGGAAGTACTGGAGGCGTGGCCTATGTGCCACCACTTGTAGTGAAGGGGCATGTCCTACTGTATAAACCTGTCGGTCCCAGTGAAGCAGGCGTAGCTTCTGTGCTTAGTAGTTGTAGTGAAGGAGGCGTGGCCTAACTTAATGGTCCATTCCAGTTGGTTCTGTGCTTCGAGAACGAGTGAAGTTGACATCAGTTCTAGTAAAAGGGGCGTGGCTTCTAGATGTGTTAGTCCTGGCACGGGAACGCATTGCTTTTTTTAACACTTGAAGCTATCACATACTGTTGCATTTATACGGCTGGAAATCGTCTATTTCAAATAGTTGGCTCTTGTAAATGTCATATAATCTCGCGAAGAGACCCCGCGAAGACAAAGCCGGAGTCTCCACTAGGTGGCACGCGGAGCCTGGAAGCCCAAGCTGCTGCTTGACTTTGTTCCATTCATTACTCCTAACAATGAAGTTTTATTAAATTAAAGTCAATAAACTTCACACCATCATGTTGCACATATCTCACCAAAAGCCCATCATAAAGATAATCACCTTCTGCTCCTGACACGGTGCTTTAGTCCGACAGGAAAACAAACACCGAGAGGAACATAAAGACAAAACAACTGAGCATCTGTACAAACAGCTGGAATCATCAGGAGAAAGCGCAAGACTCGGAGCTAACGGCGCACAGAGGACAGAACAGCTGCCTAATGCTCGCACGATCGTACACAAACCCATTCGACGATAAAGAGCTTTCACAGCAGTCTGTTCGATCCAATCAGGGTTCAGTGCTGATGCGTGCTCAGATGCCCAGTCTGCCGTAATCAGGAGACGAGATTTAGAGAATCTTTAAAAGTCTTGTATGTTTGTAGTTAAACATAAATGACTTTGTAGCAGTGAACCCAATTGCTCAGAAGGTGTCGATTT
Organism: Clarias magur; assembly: GCA_013621035.1. Lineage (NCBI taxonomy): Eukaryota > Metazoa > Chordata > Actinopteri > Siluriformes > Clariidae > Clarias > Clarias magur. Next base: position 2,082,088 of record QNUK01000083.1, on the reverse strand, counting down.
AGTTCCTAGAACAGCACACCACGGAAGGTCATTTCAGCTAGAAGCGAATCAAATTCATAAGTCTTTTAACGTGCAAATTTTTTATCGATGCAGAATCGTTGTTAAAGTAACAGTTTTTACAGTTTATGTAAATCTGTTTACATAAATCTCCAATTCCAGAGGTTTTCTTTTTCATTTAACCTCAAAAGAGGAAGAAGGACAGACTGGGAATTCAACAGAAGTGAGAACAGGAAGTCGCTTGTTTCACAGACCTTGACATTAAATGTGACTACAAATTGATAAAAAACAACAACATTATACTCTTTTAATCAATGAAAAATGCATGGATCGCTTTTGCTATAAGAGGAATGAAACACTTCCACATGTGCACAGCTGCTTATTGCTAGTTTTCCTGTAATGGCTTGGCGCGAGTCTGAAGATTTCTCCTTCAAAAGATACACTAATGTATTAACACCTATAGTTAAATAAACTGCTCCTTACTGTATAAACACTGCAGTCTTTTAGGTTAACTCTTACACACTTCTAATGTATTCCATCCTGGTTTTTATCAGCATGTTTCTCTTAGACATGCAGTATGAGACATGCATGCAGGAGAGATTACGTTAATCTTCGTACCCCGGTGCTGCTGTCCACCTGCTGCGCCGTTAACGAGCTGTACAGACAGAGTGCGCACTCCTTAGTGCACTCCGCTCGCACCCTCAGCACTAAGCAGGTGCTCAGCGCCAACATCCAGCAAACGTTCACCATCAGTGCCATGAGCTGCAGGACATGGAGAGGGGAAACAGATACAACAGGGACAGAGCAAGGGATTATTACAGTCACAGAAATAATAATAATAATTAAAAAAATAATAATAATAATAATTAAAAAAAATGAATAAAATTAGCTATTTGCCATAAAAAAGGGAAAATATATTCTAATATATAATATGTAATATATGAATATATGAAAAATATATGAATATGTAATGTTATAGAACAGATCGGATTATTAAAATAAATTAATAAATAAGTAAATAAATAAATAATAAATAAAGGTTTTTTTTTTTTTTTTGCAAATCTCTTTTTTAGGAGAAAGAAAATCTTGGCATTGGCATTACATCTGTGATTTAATGATATATTAAAGCATCATTATTATTATTATTATTACAATAATTGTATAAATAATTGAACAGACACATAAACTATTAAACTACTAAAACATCAATAAATGAGCCAATGAAATTAAAAAAATTATAAGAATACAGCTATATCATTAGAAAATATGTTTTAATCATTCTCCTTTTCTAACTATTAAACTATTTAATTATTAATTCCTTTTTTAAATTTATTTTCTTGTTTTTTTATCAGCTCTCTCTCTCTCTCTCTCTCTCTCTCTCTCTCTCTCTCTCTCTTTCTCTCTCACTCCAAAAACTCACTCTGATATCTAGCCATGTCTGAGACATCAAAAAAAATTGAGATCAAACACTACAATTTTGTATTATTTCAGTCTCACAAGAATCCACAGAGAAGAGTAAAGCTCTAAACGCTCAAGATTTATACCTAATTAAAAAATCTTTTTTATTTAACTGTAACTCTTCCTGCACAATGAGCAAAAATGTTTTCTCATGACAATAAATATATAGATCTAGATAGATATAGATAGTCTCATGACACATAATATAGACATTATTGGGACAAAAAAAAAAACCCTAATAAATAAGAGAGAGAAATAAATTACTAAATAAATAAAATAAATAAATGAATAAAAGGATAATAATAAAAAGAAATCTAAACTTTACAGGTATTTTCCTGTTTTCTTTTATATATATATATATATATATATATATGAAAGGATTATAATGGAAAAAAATATTTATAGTGGACCAAAGTATTTAAAAAAGTTAAACATTTACAAAAAGTAAGTACAAAAAAAAGGAAAAGTAGTAAACGGACATAAATAAAATGAATAAATAGAATAAAATTTAATAAATAAGATGTTTAATAATAATAATAATAATAATAATAATAATACATAAAATAAATAAAAACAATATATTTTTATTAATTACAATTATTAAAAAAAATGGTAGTGGGAATAAATTATATAAAGTGAGACAATTTTAAAATATTATATTATATAAATTAATTGTGTGATTCATTATTTAGAGTAAAATATAAAATATAAAAATGTTACAGTATGACTTAAAAAGTGTAACAAAAGTACATTTAAAAAAGAAAGTGAATAAGTACTGATATTTGTTTAGACGCCAGATAAAAAAGTTAAGTTCCTGCAGAAACATCTTTATCCATATTTTTGATTTCAACCAAAATAATAAAATAAAATGTTTTCCCATCTTCTTGTCCAGAGAGTTACCTGTGTTTAAGGTGTCAGTCCTCCGGAGATCCGAATCGGGGAACTGATGGATGGATGGATGGATCAAGGTTTTCTCGGCACAGAAGCCTCGCTGGACGTGGAGTTGACTAAAGTCCCTGTGAAAGGATACAGATCAAAGACCTGCACACATATACACTCTCACTTACTCTCTCTCTCTCTCTCTCTCTCTCTCTCTCTCTCTCTCTCTCTCACACACACACACACACACACACACGGCGACAGCAGCAGCAACAGTGCAGTGATGATGATCAGCGAGGGGGGTCAGGCGGCTTTAACTCCACCACTCTGTGTGTGTGTGTGTGTGTGTGTGTGTGTGTGTGTGTGTGTGTGCACACCCCTGACAGCACAGGTTTTAAGCACTAACTCCGCCCCCTAATTAACATCTCTCACACACACACACATACATACAGTACACACAAAATATCTTTTTAACCTTCAATCTACACTTTATTCTTTTCCTCAAAATGTTCAGATTACTGTCTGTCTCGAGCATCACATGTTCTCCTCTGGGTTCTCCGGTTTCCTCCAAAAACATGCCAATGAGTTACTCAAAGGTCTGAGTGTGTATGTACACGTGTGGTGCCCTGTGACAAGCTGGCACCACACGTGTACACACACACACACACACACACACACACACACACACACACACACACACACACACACACACACACACACACACACCACACAGTACTCCCAGGATAGACTAAGCATGCAGGATCAGCTTTATTAAAGTTCACATGCTTGTTATATACATTGGCATAAAATACCCACACACACATACACAGTAAAATTTAAGCACTTTCTCATATTACATCCTGATTTACAGTGGCACACAGTTTGTGAGTGTGTGTCTGTGTGTGTGTGTGTGTGTGTGTGTGTGTGTGTGTGCGCGTGTGTGTGTAGATTATTATACTAATGAAATTTCCAGCCCTGCTCTTCCTCCTGATGAAGTGTATGAATTCCCATGTCTTTATCCTTGTACTGATTAGATAAATTGTTCCAGCTACTTTCCTTTCCATGATGAAAAGTTCATGGTGATTTGGAACGCAGCCCAAAAGAAAAAGAGAGCGAGAGAGCGAGAGAGAGAGAGAGAGAGTGACACACTTATTTGAATTGATTCATCCCAGGTGAACACAGAAAGACACAGAAGGGAAAAGTACATATGGTACAGTGCGGTGTTTCCCCTCTTCTCTTCTTTGTCCTGCTTCATCATCATCATCATCATCATCATCATCATCATCATCATCATCATCGTTTCGGACTCGTATTTTTCTCTTCATCCTCATCTTTGTCCTATATATCCAGCTGGAGTCTCGATACACTCTTTCCACCAATAAACTGTTGGATAAATCTAATAACACACTGCGTGTCGTGCTGTCATATGAACACCCGAGTGGTGTGATGAAGCGGAGTCAATCTTATACCCATGGCTAATACGGCTAATACTTATTTTCCAGCCACAGAATGGCATGAACATCTTTTATTCCTTTTCTGGAACACTAATTGACTGATTATGCCATTTTAATGTGTGTGTGTGTGTGTGTGTGTATATATATATATATATATATATATATATATATATATATATATATATATATATATATATATATGTATGTATGTATATAACGTCATGAATATATTAATGAATGACATGTTATACTGTATAGTTACTTTTAATGCTGTGGAACGTTATTCTGTGATTTAGTTTTATTTCTTCATTAATGATGTAATCATTTGATTATTTCAATTATACTAGCATTAATGTTGTGATTTGCCCAAAAATACAACGTTTCACTAAATTCACATAAGAATGAACAAGGTTGGACGAGTGTTCAGAAGGTCACGAGTTCAAACCCCAACACCACCAGGTCGCCCCTGCTGGCCCCTTGAGTCAGACCCCTCAGCCCTCAACCCGCCAACGTATAATGAGATCAATGGTAGTCGCTCTTTAGAGGTAGAGGCCCTGGCAAATAAATTAATATGAAAGCAATCTGGACAACTGTGTGAGGAAGAAAAATCTGCGGAATCTTCCACACTGAAGATCTGAAGCGGAAGGAAACGAGCCGCCGGCTGCTGTGGAGTTCCTGTGTGGAGTCAATATACAGATCTGTTCAGTCTCAGTACCACCGCCTGGGGCACAGCTTCCTCTTCCCCAGTGTGTGTGTGTGTGTGTGTGTGTGTGTGTGTGTGTGTGTGTGTGTGTGTGTGTGTGAAAGAGAGAGAGAGAGAGCGAGAGATCACACAAGGGTGCAAACAACAACAAAAACAACAGCTGGGAACTGTGGAGGCTCAGGTTTTGTAGTGATTTCGAGGTCTCCTAGAAACAGGAACTTATGTTTAAAGTTTTCAGGTCAGTTTGTTCAAATTCAGTTCAGAAAAGTGTGATTATACTCTTCCTTACTGCTGCCATCATCATCATCATCATCATCATTATCGTCAGCAGCAGGAGCATCATACATCCAACCTTCACCACCATCATCATCATCCTCATCACCACCAATATCAGCAGCAGCATCCTCACTACTCTTATCATCATCATCACCATCACCATCATCATCATTAACAATAACATCAGAAGCAGGATCCTTCTAAGCTTCCACATCATCACCACATCCTCATCCTCAACCTCATCACTGTCTTCCTTCAATCTTCACCATCGTTATCTTTATCACATCAGCAGCAGCAGCAACATCCCTCTAATCCCTTCTAATCTTCCGCATCATCATCATCATCATCATCATCCTCACCATCCATATCATCAACACATCATAATCATCACCATCCTTAACCTCCTCCTCCTCCTCATAATCATCACCATCATGAGCATCATCACTGTCATCCTTCCATCTTCATCACCATCCATTCTCGCCATCATCATAATCATCTTTAACCTTTTCCTCATCCTCGTCATCCTCATCACACCTATCGTCCTCACTTTCTTTATTCTCTTCCTCATCATCCTTCGAATCTTCACCATCATCATCCTTATCCCAAACTCCCAAACCCAAACTCTCCCATGCATTCCCCTCATCATGTACATCACCTGTTCATGTTTACAGTCCTGCACATTCTAATCCTCATCTTCTTCAATCTTCATCCTCCTCACAGTCAACACCAGCCACCTCCATCCCGACTCCTCCTCTTCCTCCTTCACATAATCACCTGACTGCTGATTATTGTACACACTCCCTCATTTGGACACAAGTTATTATGGTTTATATGACTCGAGTTTGTCCAGGGTGTCATCACTTGATCGTTTTCACACCGCGCTTCAATCCATCTCCAAACATCTCTGATAACAGATGACATCATTAAACTGAGGCTCGGACTATTACAGGAAATTGGAGTCGTGTGCTTTGCACCTGGTGGGAATTAAAACGCAATATCTGCAACAGGAAGTGAGACGTTGGCTCGTATCAAGGCCTCGCATGGAACATGAAACATAGCAAGTGATAAAACCGATCACGATCTGAGTTAATAACAACGTCAAGAAGTGACAAAAGACAACCGCGAAAGAGAAACGTTTGGGAAACTTGAGACTATTAACAAATTTTCAGTATAGCAGTGTGGCTCAGCATGCTAAGTGGCTAACTCTCAAAAAAAAAAAATATCGGAAAGCACGTTCGGGGTCACTTGCGAGCCTCATAATCAATCAATCAAAATGAATTTCCAATTTCGTTTAGAGGAGTTCAGATTACAGGGGAAAACCTTTCAATCTGGCAACGCAGATGAGTCAACACTAGGACATGTTCAATTGAATTTTTAAACACTGGAGATAGCACGGCCAATCTTTTGAATATTTAATTTCTTTAATTTAATTAGGAGCCTACGGAGCCCCTGTAAATGGAAAGTGTCAATTAATTTTAATTGGAGGAAAAAACAACGTTGTCTGAAAGACACATGGTCAAGCACTTTGTGTGCTAGAAGCACTTTCTATTAAATGTATTGGTTTTTATCGCAGGTTTTATGTCTTTTCATGAACTGTAAACAACCGTAAAAACACAAATGTTTGCGAAGAGATTGGACCAGACAATTTATTTCATTTTTGAGATCCTCGACAATTTTCATGTTTACAAAAGACACATAAAAGTCTGTTCGGTAAAGCTGACTAAATTTGGCCCAGTATATAAATGGTTATTTTTTTCTCTCTCGTTTACTTTGATTAATTTGACCGATACAGTGTTTACACAATTGAAAAAAACCTCCCAGTTGTGTTACTTTACCTCCCAGTAACACGATATAAAGAAAACTTGAGAACAGCAGGAATAACAGAGGGGGATGGGGTATCGGGGGCGGGGCTTGTAGGACGACTTTCTCACACACACACACACACACACACTAACGGATTGGGAATGACTGCTGTCTCGCTCACGGATTACATAAATTGTCTGAATAACGGATCACATTTTTGAAAAAGTAACTGAGTAACTGGATACTTGAACGGCGGCGCGAACGCGTCAGATTACTCGCTACATCAAGAAGGTAATCCGAGTACTCGAACGCGTTACTTTGTAACACCCAACACTGGTAATATTAAGTTTTAATTATGGGAAACAGAAGATGTGATTGTGAGATAATCGCTCAGAATTACAATTAAAAAAGTGTGTTTATGTGAAATTAACTCACATTTACGATCGCAACAAATCGTAATAGAGATCGATATTAACTCAGAAATACGAGATAAAACTGTCATTGTGCAACATGAACACAAAGTTGTAAGACAAAATCATGTTTATGTGGAAATTGTTTCCACTTAGGAGATACCAGTAAAAAATACCAGTTGTCTAATGCAAAGAGCCGTTCAAAGAGCAAAGAGTCGTTCAAGTCAAACTGGGACTTTTTATTTTTATTGTGCGGAATAACATATCTATATACATATAACGCTGGCCTCCCAGGAACTCCTTTAACGGCCCAAACTTGCGGAAATAGTGTGGCGTAAGGTCGGGACCGCACGAGGAGGGAGGTGGGGGGGTGGGGGGGGGGTCTTGGTCATTCCAAAATGGCTCGCGTACAATCACGCGTGGATCAGTTTTCTGTAAGGAGTGTCCCGGTGTCCCCTGTTTCATCATCAGTGATGATATTCTTTCAGCTCGTGAATCTTCCACATCCTGGCACGCACTTCAGTTTATAGCCCGTGGGTTTATGAACGACAACAAAGACAAAAACAGGAACAAATCAATTTATTAACACCCCCCCCCCACACACACACACACACACACAACCCCTCCTTCCCCCAAACAGACTTTTTTCCGCACTGAAATTGTAATGACGAGTGACGGCTGTCACTTTCCAATCGGATCTGCTGCGTATTCAGGTCGAAAGTGCAGGAGATAACGCCCATATGTTTGAACTGCAATAATTGGGACACAATTAAATCTGAGCGGAGTCCGTGGTCTGAGTAAGCAGAGCTTTAATCAGCTCTCGGATGTAATTTCCTGCAGGGACGAAGATCGGCGGCGTAATTAGAGTGTCACTCAGGCTGCAGCCCGACCGCACCGACAGGGGAGGGTTAATTAAAAACGTGAAACCGCTCTTGAAAGCTTTATCGCATGTAATAATATTATAAAAAATCTATCAGCCGAAAGCTATTGTTTAAAGTTCACACTCGGGTTCTTGGATGTTGTTAAACAGAATACGAACATTATTTTCCAACTAAGGCGGCCTGAACCGAACCATCTCATCATACGATCACGGAACAAAATCACAAAGTTTTACATGTGAACGGTCGGAGGAATAATGTGCGATTTCTGCCCCAGAGCAGGTTTTAAATACAACTAGAATCAGAAATAACAGATTTAGTATTCCACGCCAATTACAGATTGATAACTTCAGGAAGAATTAAATCACACTTTGTCGTGGTAATAATTAAAGGTAAATAATTAACAGACTGGTGTGAGAGTTTCTTTTTCCGTCCCGAATTTGATTATTTTCCCGAGACCAGCGTCCTACGAAGCGTTTTATTCCTCTCGCACCGCAGCAAATTGGCAACAGTTGAAATCTCATTCATTAATAAATGACATAATACTTTTAAAAAATCCATTCCTATTTATATTTGATGGTGTGGAACATCTTTTGAACACTTACATTATAGCAGCTGTGAACAAAAAGTCATCAGTCCACCTGTATTTTTTTTTCTTTTTTTTCTTTCAAAAGTTAATAAAACACACACACACACAAAAAAAAGAAGAGTAAAATAACAATATTCTTTGTTTAAAACCTAAGGTGCTACGGCTGACACTGGAGACTCCTTCCAGTAATATTACATAAATGTCTCCTTGCAATAAATACAAATGTTATTTTCACAGCATTAGGCAGACGTCTTCATCCACAGCGACTAACATTATTTGTCGTTATACATCTGAGCAGATGGGAGGTTAGGGCCTCGGCACAACGCTGGTGGCATTTGACCTTCTAATCAGTGGTCCAATGCTTTAACCACTAAGCTAAACCGGGCCCTTGACACCCAAATGTTGCATTTCAGTGAGTTCTAAAAGCTAACTGACTAGTGCTAATGCATTATTTCAGTGTCTGTGCAAATAAGCTACTGCTAAGCCGCGCCCCTCCAGAGAGAGAACAAGCCGGGGAAAGGGGCACCATATTATAGGAGGTCACATCAATGGGAAAATCTAATTGGCTTTTTGAAACTTTGGCCAATACAGAAACGAAAAAAGGAAAAAAAAGAACACAAAAAACGTGGTGAAGTTTTTTTTTTTTTTTTTTTTGCTGTTACACACACACACAGAGACACACACACACACACACACACACACACACACACTGGAGACCCATCTGAATGTCTAAACAATGAATTTTGCATAACTGATCTTTAATGCTACTACATGTATTCAGCACGTTTGTTTCATGGCTAAAGGACTGGGAGCACTGTGGATTTTGCAAATTTAATTCTTCTAATTCACAATAAACTTTTAAAAAGCATTCTAAAAGCCATACAGATCTCGAGCTCAGAGAAGGCCATAATGTTTGCTCCCCAGTTTCAATCCTGCCTGCCGCAGCTGTAAGCAGCCATGCTGAGATAACTGTTATCTGCAACGTGGGTTCGAATTATTATTGATTAATCCTATTAGAGGTCCAAAAGGGGGGGCTTGATGTCACGGACATTTCTGTTGCGTTTTTCATCATCTTCAGCTTGTTAGCATGGGATCTGCTTTTAGGCACGATCACACTCCATCACTTCCCTAAAGTGGACAGTGGCAAAACAAACAAAACAAACAAACAAAAAACAAAAACATAAACATAAACAAGAAACTACACTTTAGAAGAAAATTTCACAGATGTGAAATGAGTCTCTTAAAATCGCACCCTCGCTGCTTCTAAAATCGCTTTCTTGCTGTAAATGGCCATGGTGATTTAATGACGTTTATTTAACCGAGACCTCTGGCTCTTTCGGTTAATTTTGCAATTAAGCAGGAATGGTGGCTTGTCCCCCTCAAGTCCATCTGAGACATATCCAAACCACTTCATGTTCCTCCTAGGAGCCTAATTAGCATACATAATTAAAACTGTATTTGACTAAAATCGTACTCACACTTTAAAGACGTTAATTCGTATTTACATAAAACATGAAAGTGGCCGAGTGGATCTTCGTGCCACTTAACAAGCCGTGATAAACACGGGGTGATGCGGTAAAACAGAAAACAACTCACGCTAGATCTTGGACATGAACATTAGTGATGGTTGTTTTGTTGGGTAAATACTTTATTGTAATTATTTGCATTTTCTTTTTACACTGTTTTCCAAGAAGAGTTTTCTTCCTCTTAATATAACAACATGTCAACAGCAAAAGCAAAAACAAACAAACAAATAAAGAAACAGAACGAGTATTTTAATGTGTTATAAAAATGGCAGCACATTTTAATTTGCCTTGTAATGAGCCTTATATTAGGTAGCAACGAGAAGAAAAAAAAAATTGCCATTTCAGAAGGAGCAACTATATATATATATACAGTAATATATAATTTCTTTCTTTTTTTTTTTTTTTATGGAAGAAATGTGATCGGAATAAAAATACAAATGAATATCATTTAAATGATTGTTGAAGTTGCACAAAAAAATAAATAAATAAATCTAACGGTTAAAACCATAGCAATGTTTAATAGTGAAAGTAAGAGCATTTCCATATACACTCATGCACATGTCCATAAGAAAACCACTTTGTTAGTGAGACTCATCAGAAAAAAAAAAAGAAGAAAAAAAAACCCCTTCAGTTTGCCATGGAGCATAAAGACTGGATGGAAAAATGAGGTCATGAGGTGTGATGAGTCCAGACTGACCCTATACTAGAGCGATGGGTAAGAAGACAAACCCATAGTGTCCACTGTCCAAGCCTCTGGAGGCAGTGTTATGTTCTGGGGGACATAACTTTAATTGCTCAGGTCTAGGCTCAGCAACGTTACATGGCAATAAAATGAAGTCGGCTGACGACCTGAATGTACTGAATGACCAGGTTATCACATCTATGGAGTTTTTTCCTTCCCTGATGGCACGGCCACATACCAGAACTCAGAGTGTGAAAGAGTGGTTCGGGAAGCATGAGGAATCATTTTCACACATTGTGTGCTACTGTATAATTACAGCTAAAGATGATTGAATGAAATTTTTTTTATTTTATTGTGTGAACCAATCAGATTGAAGAATTCAGCAGGTATGAATAAAATGAAATAGCTGTGTTTTTCTTTTCAACCCCGTCTCTCAGACTAGCATTAACACAAACCCCAGACTTGCTAAATTCCTCCTACATCCTCATTGCCAACTCATCCATTACCATATCAGCCTCAGACTGCTGCATCAGCTTAAAATCACCCTGCCACCTTTCCCATCTCGGCGCCAACACTTAACGCGGCCATGGCTTTGATGAACGGACACTTCGTAAATGTAATGCGCTGCTCCAATTTTGCCGAGGATCAGCGGGCAGAGGATGGTCTGGCCCCAACCGTACCATCACAGACCCCAGAGGTCGGAAAATGCATTATCAGCCGTGTTTACACTGGGCGAGTAGACAATTGGGATAATTACTATTATTTTTCATCAAAGCTAGTGGATGCTGATGGAGGTAATTCTTTAAAATGGCCATGTACAGATGGATAGATAGCTGTTGATTTAGACGGGGGACTTCAGATGGACCTGGTTCTCTGTGTATCATCGCTAAAAAGGACGATACGAGGAGCAGAAGCTTTCTCTGCTTTTGCCAGTGACACTTGGCAGTAATAAATGGATAATGATGGAATATAATTGAAATTCTTATTATTTCCATTTTACTATCGACCACATTTTGGCTGATTTGGACTTTTCATACTAAACAGTTGCAATACATTTTTAAAAAGATCATGATTTAGTGAAATTTTTTATTAATTTTTTATTTTTTTAAACATAAAGATTTAACAACATTAGCTAAGCATAAACATGAAACAATGCTAAAATTGCTGGCTTGGTAACCAGTAATTGTGCATTACCCATCAGGAGATATTTCACTTACAGTAAATATAGCTGGTTAGGATTCCTAACATTTTACTATTACCCCATGTAATCAACAGCCACTAACCCACTGCTTCTCACATGGAGAGTTGTTCATATACAGTGACACAAAGGGAATCCACATGTGCTTCATAAAGACTGACCGCTGATGTCCCACAAGGCTCAATGCTGGGTCCTTTTCTGTACTCCTTCTATATTTTCTCTCTCATGATCCCCAACTCATCCCTTATGCATGGATCTCAGCAGACGTTTAATAATGGATGACAAATGAATGAAATTCACAGCAATACCAAGTTACTGTACATCCCCGAAGATTCATCTCCATGTCAAGATCTTGTAATTTCCTCATTGTATCACATCATCTGGGAATGTACACAACCTTAATGGAGTAGTCCTGGATAATCAACTATCCTCCTGTCATCACACTACTAATGTGGCCCATGACATGCAGCGTTTCTTCCTTGCAGTATCAGGACGATCTGCTCATTTCTGTCAGCAGATGCCACTCGGAGGCTTCGTCAATCAATCCCAAGACTGGCCTACAGTCACAAGCTTCTGGAAGGTACCACCCAACTCTTTGCTGCTTCAGATCCAGAATGAGTTTTGATCCAGGATATGAAAGCACAATGTGTTTATGGTCTCCCCTGCTTCTTCCAAATCACCCCATTCCAGCTTTACCTCCACAAGCTTCCAGTAGATGCCCATATCAGATTTCCAACCTACCTGAAGACCTACATCTTCACCAAACACTTAAATGGGTCCTTACTGTACAAATCCTTGTCTTATAGAGATTTTAGCTTTATGGTGTTATTAGACTCTTGCCATTTTAACCTAAAATAAGAGGAAACATAAAGATTCACTGGGATGAATATAAACCAGTAAGCAAGCCCGCTAGCGAGACACTGTTTGGATAATATCCTATGATTGTAATACATTGCAAGAAGACTAGTAAACCTAAATTAGCCAGGACTAATAGCAAGTTAGCTTCACTTGAATTCAGTTGTCAAGTAAGTTTGACAACCAGCTATCTAAGCACTGTTTAGCTAGAGGGGATCGAGGGGAGGTTCAGTGGTTAAGGCATTGGACTATGGTTCAGAAGGTCCCAGGTTCAAATCTCATAACCACCAAGTTGCCCATGTTGGGCCCTTGAGCACGGACATTAACCCTCAAGTGCTCAGATAAAAATGTACATTGCTCTGGATAAGAGTCCAGCCTAATACTGTCATTATAATTATAGCTATTAAAGCATAATTTTTCTCAATTTTCCTCAAGCTAATTATTCTTTTTTGTGTAAGCTAACAGGCAAGATGACTATTAAGCTAGCTAATATTCGATTAACATTGCTAGGTGCTGAGGCCACTAGCAAGCTAGGTAATGGCTATGGAAATTATATACCATTATATTACAACTGGGAACTTCAACGTAATTAGCAGTATCATTAAAAGCAAGTGCTAGCAAATTTACTTAGCATTATGCTAACGAATACTGTATGTCATGTAAATCAATAGGCAATGTAGGTTGAAAGCTAATGCTGCACAAATTACCTGACAAGTGTTAGCCCTGTACATGTATTTAAATTAATCAATACACTTATCCTTATGTTGCCTAAAGATGTTGCCTATCTAGTCCGCTGCCTCATAAATGGAACACGTTCTCGAGAACGGCGCTGCTGAACATTTTAAATATCATGATGCTGATTATAAGCTTTTTATGAAGTTGTTTCAAAGGCACTTATTGTTAAATTGCATCCAAAATCACTTTGTTTAGATGTTTAAGGTCACAGCGGCGCTGTAAACCTTACAAACTTTACTCAAGACTAGCTTGACCTACCCCCCCCCCCGAAACAGAATTAAAGGGGACAACCTTTAGCTGAGCACAAACCTTCTCCACCAGCAGTCTGACATTTTGGAAGGTTAACTGTCAGCCTGAATGTTGGTGTGTTTCTATAAACTAGGTTAAAAATGATCAAAGCCCATAATTAGAGATTAAACTCAAGCAAATGCGCATTAGCAGCCGTCATGCTACTGCGTAACAGCCATCATTCCTCTCTCAGAGTGTGTAGCACGTCTTTGTCTTTTTTCCTTCCTTGGATTACGCAAATTTTTGGAATCTCAAACTGAATTAATTTCATCTCTGAGAAGTGGGCGTGATGAGAAAATGTCAAATCGAGCCATTTGCATATTCATCTATTAAAACTGATTGCATTAAAGATTTGCTTAGGGGGAAAAAAAAATAAAAAGCACTATTCATGGAGAAAAGTGTAATTCCACGTCGTGATATTGCACACTGCCGGAAATGACTAAACCCTTTCTCATCTATAATGGCTCTGTCTTTTTTTTTTTTTTTTTTTTGTCCAAATGAAAAGTGCTTCGTCTGTTCTCTGTCTCTCTCTTGCTCTACACTAAAGAAGCACTATTACAGAACTGATGGGAAAATCACAGCCATTAAAGTAGCAGAGGGCCAAAAATACAAAAAAAAAAAAAAGTTTCAGTCTTTAAGAACCCTTTTAAAGAAAATCTTTTTAAAGTTTCAGGTGCCTTCCTGTGGGTGTTTATGAAAGTGGAGAAGACACGTACATTACAAAAGCAATATGAAAAACCTAGTGGGATGCTAATGTTATAGATGTGGGAGGAGTTTTTGCAAAGCATACTGTAGTTATCTAAAACCGAGATAACTTAAAGAAATGTCATTTACATTTAGGAGGGCGGACGTACAGTACAGCAGATAAGATGGCGCAAATTGAGGTTTTTGTAAAAAAAAAAAAAAAAAAGACAAAGATAAACCGCAGTATAATAACCTATTTAGTATATAATTGATTCATTCCACTTCAATACTGCTTATCCTCCACAGGTCATGGGGGCACTGGAGCCTATCCCAGGAGACTTTGGGCAGAAGGTGGGCTACATCCTGGACAGGATGCCAATCACCTGGTATCAGTAATTTAGGAACCTTAGGGATACTTTGCAATTTGCCTAATCTGCAAGTCTTCTGACTGTGGGAGGAAACCAAAGTACATGGAAGAAACCCACTAACTCAGACCTGAGGCAGGAATCAAACCCATCTTCGGGGATGTACAGTAACTTGGTATTGCTGTGAATTTCATTCATTTGTCATCTATTATGAAATGCCTGCTGAGATCCATGCATAAGAGAAAATATAGAAGGAGTACAGAAAAGGGCCCAACATTGAGCCTTGTGGTACATCAGCGGTTAGTCTTTATGAAGCACATGTGGATTCCCTTTGTGTCACTGTATATGAACAACTCTCCACGTGAGAAGCAATCATTCCAGGTTTATAAGCTATGTTTTATAAGAATGGATAAGAGAGTCTTGTGATTGACCATGTTGCTTAAAATCCAAACTGGTTAGGCCCTTGGAGGTAATACGAAGTATAAAAGTGAGACAGCTAATCATAGTGATACTAGTTAGTGGCTGTTGATTACATGGGATAATAGTAAAATGTTAGGACTCTGCAGGTGCAAGGCCACAGTGCTAACCACTATACCAGCGTGCTGCCTTCAGTAGCTAATCTAAAACTGATTTAGTTAGATTACTGATATCGGCCAGCTATCGCTATTTCTCAGTGTTAAAACCAGTAACTGCGTACAAGTAAAAAAAATGGCAGATGCATTATGTTCTATCAATTGATAAAAAGAGGCAATTTTCAGTACTTACTTAATTTACGAATATCAGCGACAGCTACCAACCAATGAGGGCGTAGGCTAACAAGTGCTTCCTTCCTCTTTTTGAACTGCTGCTCACGCACCGTTGAGGAGCGCCGGAACACGCTCTGATGAGGAAAGTGCTATCCACCCTTTCCACTTGCTTGACCTTACAGGTGGCCATGATTCTCTGATATCGATTGATGATTGATGTGGGAGTGCGACCATGCCGCCTCTACCTCCCAAGAGAACATAGCCGTTCTGTTCTCTAGGCTCCTGGCTACAGGAATCAGACTTGTGATCTCGTGATAGAGCCAACACGTTTCTGTTGTACCACTTGTTAAACCCTTGACCTATAAGATTCTTAGGAAAAGTATGTCAATTTGATTTGAATTATTTTTGTGATTATTTCATCACAGTATTGGAGACAACGGTTTCATCACTTATGCAATTTGTGTCAGATTTTGAAAACTTCGCTTAATCCATTCGCTGCCTGTAAGGCTTGACCAGATGGTGGCCGAGTGGAGAGACTTCAAGAGGAGGACATTGGTTAAAGTGGTGCTGTATGAATGAAGTGCATCATGGGAATAATTATCTATTTATCTATCAATTTCTCTCTCTTTCCACTTGTTACAATTAAGACATGCTTAGCTTCACTTGCAAGTAAACCGAAGACATTCATTTGACCTGAGCATCTTAAACAGTGTTTATATAAAAACGTATATATCATTTTCACAAACACATCTCTGGATTCTACAGTAATTCTTTGTATAACCTCCTTCAAAGGAGCTGACACTTTCTCTTAGACACTTTGTATTCCATTAAACCTGCAACACCTCCACTCTCAGGGCTCCAAATGAGCTCTCAATTGGTACCATACACAGTCCACCATCTGTCTTATCAGCTTCAGAGGTTTCAGCTTTAGCACCTAAAGCTCTTTGCGAGCTTGGTGTGTGGCAATTGAGAACGACGGTAAGGGGTGATTTCTCCGTACAAAAGAAACGAAATTGTTAATAAATCTATTATGGTGTGACGAGACAATAAAGACAACTAGGTGTCAGCTTTATGCTTTGCGAATTTCTCAGACCTACTTGAAAGGTGCAGATTGTTTTTCCGTCCTGCTTGTCTCTGGCCAGTCAATTGTATTGACTTAACTGTTATCATTTTCTAGATTGCTCTCTCTCTCTCCCTCTCTCTCTCTCTCTCTCTCTGTATCTATCTATCTCTCGCTCCCTCTGTATGTATCTCTCACTCTCTCTTTCTGAATAACAACTTCTGCAGCTATCAGCGTGCTCCTGTGAATAGAGTGCATAATACATCAGATCCGAGGTCTTCAGAATAATGAGAAATGAGTCATGAGGACTGTCATCTGGCGTCCACCTCTTCAGACCCTCTCAGAGAATCATGGGAAAGGACAAAACGGAAAGGACTATCAATAGCACCCACACATCTGAGTTTCATTTAGGAGCTGTAATCAGATTATAATTTGTGATAAGTGTATTAAAGTTTCTACTCAGACCTCTTCCTTCCTTTCCGTCTTTTTCCACAGATTTGTAATTCTAGCACTGGATCAAAATGACAGCAATGTTGCGACCATGACGTCAGGGTACAGGCCCTTGCATAAGTATTCCGTTTTCCACATTTTGCATTGTTACAATCTGGAAATGAAATCGAATAAATTGGTCTTCTACTGTATGTCATGCATCTAAATAAAAATGAGGCATAAGATCGAAATTAAGTGGCGGGGGTGGGTGCATGATGATGAAGCTCTTAAAATAAGTCCAGGACTCTTAACATGATGCTACCACCACCATGCTGCCCAGTACTACAGTAGGGATAGTTTATATATATATATATATATATATATATATATATATATATATATATATATATATATATATATATTTTTTTTTTTTATATGGGGCTCCAACCTGCCTTTTTCCTGAACTTCTTTAACTCAACTTTCAACGTGCCTTGTCATGGTGACTGGTTGCACCCGAACTAATTTAGATTTTAGTTTTATTTGTAATGATAATTGTGTGAATGATATTGACTTTTCTCTTGCAACAAAACTTCTGGATTATTTTGCTTAGATTTACGACATATAATGCAAAGGTTCAAGGGGGTAAATACTTAGGCAAGGCTACAAATGAGTTCTTAGCTGGGAGAGTAGTACCTAACAAATGTTCAATACCAAACTAGACACAATAGTCAATGCTAATAAAACATTAAGACAAACTTTGGGCCTGACGGACCTACCTCAAGTATTCTAACACGTTTCCCTTCATTATACAGTGTCCTGTCTTTTCGTTCCTTTCCTTTTTCCACCCACTGACTATCATTCATGCAATTTTACAATGATTAAGAAGTCCTTCCTCTTCTAATGAGACCAGGAATTCATTTTGCATACGTTTCGTCACCAGCCTTCGGATTAGATGTTTCACCCAACAGAAGTCGGAGTGTACCTTGTGTCCTCTTTGGACTCTGTCACGTAGCCTGAAGGCATGAAAACCGACTGCAGAGGCACCGTCTTTCTCTCTTTCTTTTTCTCTCATCCATCAATAGTCCATTTTCACGTTCAGACACTATCGCTACCAGAATCAGTCACACCTGCAAAACCCACTCGGGCTATTTTCATCAGGTTCGTGATTCATGTTGGGTGTTTAAGTGCATGATGATACAAGAGTCGCTGGAGAGTCACTCAACATTTCAGCCTTTATTTTCATCCACTAGGGATCTGTGCGTGCGAGTGCATATGTGTGTGTGTGTGTGTGTGTGTGTGTGTGTGTGTGTGCGCGCGTGTGTGTTGGTCCTAAAAGATTGAGAGTGAGAAGAATTATTCATACAGTTAAATAATTACACACATTAATGGTCTATTATTATTGATCAGCGAACAAATGGCTAATCATATGTCAAAAAAAGGTTTCGTACTGTAATAATGCATTACCGTCAAATCACAGCTTGTCCAACATGGACATTAGTGTTATAGTCAAATATATTTGCCGAAATTTGTACCTTGTAACAGATATATTTTAAACCCTATTTAAACGATTACCTATTAAATCACACTGGTGATGTCACCCTGCTGCTGTACTGGTGTAAACATACTGCATATGGCTTGCTCTAGCTTCACTGTAATGCTTTGCTAACTGATGTAATGCTAATTATGACATGGACCATGAAAGGCTCTCATCAGAAGGGCAAAAACAAGCACCGATTACATCAGATGACGGACATTTAAACAGAATATTTCATCCAGCTTGATCCAGTTTACTTAATGGTGTAATGATGCTAAATCATAATGAGTGCTAGCAAACGGCTAACAACAGCATTATTTTTTAAGAGCTATATTTTGAAGCACACCTAATTGTCTCTTGTAAATAAACTGGTAAACAAGTTTTAAACCACATAAAAATACAAGGAATTCCAAAAGTTTTGTCACTCCTTTATCCATCTTTAATGGGTGTTAGCATGAAACGGCTAACAACAGCAGCTGCGAATGGAAGAATTGTTCAGGTTTTTGCTTTCATATGGTATATATTCTGATGCTAGATTCATCTTTAGTGCATAAATAGTTAATACTGCATGAAGATATAGACAATTCCAAAACTATATTAAACTATACTAAATTTTCTTTAAAATAGGAGTGTATAGGTCTTTCCCCCCCCCCCCCAAGAACATACAGTACATGGCAAAAATTTTCTCCCTCTTTTTTTTTTTTAGACTTACAGTAAAACACTCAGCGCAGTCATTCTGTTAAGGGAATATTGTTGGGTGCCAAAAGTTTTGGAGAAATTCCAATAGGTAAAATGACATTTTACAATTATTGTTTATCATTTACATTTTTTCCCATATGGTTAGGCGCAAGATGTGAATTTTTTTTTAATATATTCATTTAATATATAAATTTACATGAAGGGTGCCAATTCGTTTGCATTAAGAAATGCAGTGTTTTGAAAAAAAAAATACAGTTACACAGTATTGGGATATGTAAAAACATGTGTGTTCACTGTGTGAACTTCTATCCTAAATGGTGCTGATAAAGTCCACATTTATAATCCATGAGAAACTTTAATCAGTTTAAAAAGTTAAATGTGTATCGTGATTGCACGTCTTTTCTTAAGGTTTTGTTGCTGATCAAACATGGACGTCTCGTTGATTCAGAGAGACTGTTTTTGTCTCATGGGCAAATCACAGGGGCGTCAAGGTCTCTCCATCTGTATCTGAGTTGCAGGCAGATGGTCTGGGTAATTATTTGGTGCCTGAGGAAGACAGACATGCCGACTACCACATGACGAGACATTATGATGGAATGAGAAGGCCCCGGAGCCGGCCACAGGGGTGGGACACGCTACGTAGGAGACGACAAGCGTAGCACATGACTGACGTCACGACAGAAAGGACGAAGTGTTTCTTTGACATTGGACAAAGTTTTTTAATGCCGCTTTCAGACACTTCTCAAATCAAACTTAAACAAACAAAACTGCTCCAACCAGGTAAATACAAATCTTAAACGTTATAGATTTGTGATCCTTGAGGCCCTCTAATCAAGCAGGAAACTCCTTCAGTCCTCAGAGTGACACTTAAGTCAATCGGTTTGTAAGCACCAAAATGCTTTCAGAACGTCAGTCTGGGTTCTTCATTTGTTTATTAAAGGTTCTTGCCTTCAATTAATGGTTGTACTGTATTTGGAACCATTTAAATAGTTTTAAAGTACTACGTAGCAAGGCTTCCACAGAAGAACAAATGGAGAAAGAAATGTAAAGAGGTTATTGGATAGATTAAAGGTTCTTCCAAGGACCTGACAAAGCTGTCAGTTGGAAGACTCGCTCACAGTTAAACAATTTAACATAGGGATCTATATGGAACTTAAAAAGAGTTTCCAAAGAGGAACAACCTACATAGGAAGCTGTTAATGAATTTGCCATTGTGCACTACCAGGGCCTCTCTAAATGATCATTGGATAATTAAGATAATTTGGACTTCTAACTTTAGGAAGTACTGTATATAATGTATACAATGGACTAGCCTATTTGTTTTCCATGGTGCACTCTTAAAGTTTCTTTAATGCTTCCTCAGGTAATTAATGGCTTCATGCCATCAAAAAATGAGTTTGACATAGAACCCTTTCTGATATGGGTTCTCCATAAGATTAGTGGTTAAAGGTTCTACATTAATAAGAGTGGATCAGCTAACTTGTTTTTCCAAGGTACACTCTTAGAGGTTCTTTAAGGGCTCAGAATTATTCAATCTTTTTCTAATAGTTGTTATAGGTTTCTGAATAGAACATACAGTAGAACATGTTCTATTTTTTCATTTAGAGCCTACCTGTCTGACCGATTCCATTTTGTAGATCTGGTGTTCCTCCAGTAAAATATGGGGTCCCACAAAAGTCAGTTTTAGGACATCTGCTGCTCTCCATATACAGTACATGCTTCCCTTGGGTAACATCATTAGAAGACATGGGATTAGCATACCCAGCTATGGTGACGATACCCAGTTATACATCTCATCAAAACCAGATGAAATTATGGTGATCCAAGTGTCCAAGATATAAAAGTATTATAAATATAATTTTCTCTTACGAAATTCAGATATAAGACTTATTGGTCCAACCAGTACACAAATGCTCTCACAATTTAACTTGCATTTACAGTAGAAGGATGAACTGTTACTACCAGCTTGACAGTGAAAGACTTTAGACAATGTTAGCCAGCAACTTGTCCCTTGAAAGTAATATTTGAAATCTTACAAAAACAGCCTTTTCCCACCTTAAAAATATCGCCAAGTTAAGGAACATTTTATCCGAATCCAATGCAGCATAGCTAGTTTAAGCATTGATGACGTCCAGACTGGACTATTTTAATGCATTACTAGGTGGTTGTCCTGCATCCTCAATAGCTACAGTTAGTCCAAAACGCAGCCACCAGAGTTCTCACCAGATCAAGAAAATCTGATCATATAACCCCAATATTATCATCCCTGCAGTGGCTACATCCAGAGGAGGAACCACCTCCAGCTCGATTCTGCTTCATGGCGGTTTGGATCGACACACGCTGTTTCAGAACTCCCAGCAAACCAGACCTCTGCACCTCTCTGACTCATCCTAGTGCCATGCTGGCGCCGCACTGAACTGGACTCCAAGTTAATCTTCTGCTATGTTGAACCTCCAGCTGCCGAACACAGTACGTCTGCAAAAAAAGTAAGTAAATAAATAAATTCCTGCTACCTGTTATGACCCAAATGAGGATGATGGGTTCCCTGTTTAATCTGGAAGTTTCTTCCTAGCGCCCATACCAGGGATTTTTTTCCTAAGGGTGTCGTCGCTCTTGGCTCATCAGGAGCTGATCATTATGATCTATCCACATTTATACTTGCTCCTACACATTTCCATAATCTTCTTTTAATTTTATGAAGCTGCTTTGAGACAATGACCATTATTAAAAGAGCTATATACTGTAAATAAACTTGAATCGAATTGAAGATCCATGAGTTTCCCCAAAGGTGTAAATAATGAGGAAGATTTAAGTATTGCATGCTTTATGAACTAGCCAAATTCACTATCAATGGCTCGATAAAGGTTCTTTCAACAAATAAAAGGGCTAATAGGGCTTTCCACTGCCACAGGCTTCAAAATTTATTGAATGTACTGTATGAACTAGAGTTCTTTACCACTCCTTACCAGGCCATAGTTCCCAGCCTGGGGTCCATGCACCCCCCCCCCCCCCTCAAGGGGGCGCCAAATGTCCCAGGGGATGCATGAGCCTTTGTCTGCCCTGAGACTGTGAGGTTGCCAGAATTGTCAGCTTAGAAAACTATTTGAAAAGTTTGTTTTTGTTTGCATTTGTTTTGTGCAAAAAGCTGGGAAGGGCTGGGCTGGGGTGGGGTTAGTTTTTGTTGCGAGGGCGTGCTTAGCTTTTCTTAGATACAAGTAGGGCAAGACTCCGAACAAAGAAAGTTTGAAAACCACTGCTTTAAGGGCTCCAGTTCGTTGGATAATTAAAGGACGAGTTCAGCATAGGAGCCCTTCTGTTATGGGTTTGATGTTCAAAATTTACGGCGCACTCTTAGGGTTCTTTAAAAGTTTCAGAAAGAAAGTTCAAATCAAATCAAACCTTTCTGATAACGAACCACATTGTTTAAGATTCTATACAGAATTTTTAAGAGTTTCTCAAGAAGAATAACTAAAGAACCTTTACAAGCTGTTTTCCGAATTGACTAAACCCCCGGACATTCTTTTCCGTGGTGCACTTTTAGGTATTCTTTAAAGGTTTTCGAGAGATATTTATGTTTTTTTTTTTTTTTTTAAGCTTCTAAGAGGTTTTAATAGTTTGAAGGTATCTTTGAGATTTAAGTCTTTAGAGGGACAGAGAAGGAACAGTTAAGGATTATAAAATTTGGTTCCATTTAGCGTTTTTTCTTCTTCTTTTTCTTCTTCTTCTTCTTTTTTTTAATGTTACAATTTTCGTTGGTCTTAAGGGTTCTTCCTGTAGCTTGGAAAAATGTTATGGCTCAGGTCTCATTTGCAATTAAAATTTAGCCTTTTAAAAAATGTATCAATGTTTTTTTTTTAAACAACAACAACAACAAAAAAAAAAACCCTAAATCACTCATAATTAAAAAGCAATGCTCATGTATTAGGAAAAAGTATCATTTCTTATCATTCATTGTTATTCACTTTAAACTATAAAGTGCATGCAAGGTATAAGCATATTGTTTACAGCAAATTATGTATTAAAAAATATTCTACGTATTGCCACAACATTCAGGTTTCTATCCACGCTCATTTTTAAGATATAATTGTACACAATCAAGGAAAGTCTATGCGCTCACCCGGTATAATCAAATCATTGAAGTGAGTCATGTTTTCTGTTCTCAGATTTAATTTCCGAACTGAAATGCCACAGCTCAGAGATCAATGATAATAACGATAATGATATAGCTGATATACTTTAATGCTACATGAGGCCCGGCTTGTATGTCAGTCTGCGCAAGTTGCAGGGACGTGTCATGTCCTGTCCAGTCCCGTCATCGAGACGGCATTTAAAATGAATTATAGTGGCCAGAGCGTAATATCAGAGCTCATTACTTACTTGAGCCAGAGCCTGGCCCTATCCCGAGCCTTATATTCAGCACTGCAGAGCGACTGTTCAGCATCTGATAAATAAAGCCGGTTAATGAAATCCTCCAGTCGTCCATCCAGAATTTGCATAGATTCGGCCTCTGCTTTAATTAGTCTCAGTGTATTACACGTAGGTGGGGACCGTGACGAAGGTGACAGAAACAGACATTATCATTTTACGCTTTGCCTGTTTGAAGATAATTACACTGCTGCGGGCTCTCCAGTTTTTTCTTCTTGTTTCTTTCTTTTTTTTTTTTTTTTAATGGAGCTTGTGACTGCATGACCACCGTGTTGTAATTGCTCACAAACTTCAGCTCTGTTTGCACTTCAAAGGAAGCATCTGTTACCGGAAAAAAAAACACACAAAAAAAAAAAAGAACAGACAGGAGCAACAGAAAGACGTCAGATCTTTGATTTTTCATAATGGGACGTGAAATTTTTTGGGACTGTGAAGCCAGCTGTATACAAAGCCTTCAATGCATCAATTAGTGAAACATATACATATTTTACATCAGGTTTAAAAAAAAAAAATTTAAAAAAAGGAAAAAGAAATAGCATTTTATTAGTGAACAGTGCATGCAATGTATAAGGATATCCACTAAGATTTATGAATGACTTTTTTTTTTTGTCTCTCATCTTCAGTCCAGTCCCTGTACCTGAGCCGATTCAGAGGAACGATTTGTTTGTTTAAGTGGCACAGTGACCTATGAATCATACAGTAAGCATGGGTGGCGTACGGTACGTACCTGGGGCAATTAACAGCATATAATGAAACAGAGGGCTTTGACTGGTGTAACTCTAAAAGGGGCGTTCCTGAAACCTGCCACATTTACAATGGTGGATCTCTCTGTAGCTCTACACGCGTTTTTGAACCTAGTAGGAGAATCCCAATCCCAGTGGTGATTATTTAACAGATTCATGACACCATAATGCTTCAGCTTTATAATTTACTTGTATGTAATACTTAAGCTGTGAATCAGAGGTAGATGTTTGACTTGATTAGATTTTGAAAAACATTTATGAATAATAATGATCATTTTAAAAAGCCTAAATAATAAAAAGTATGAATCGATTCTGAATTGAAAACTGATCCAGAGATTAAATCAATTGACTAGGCCGGCAAAAGATATTTTAGGTTGCATACTTGATTAAATGCGACAGCTCTAGTATTGTAACATGCGGTAGATATTAGTTGATATAGCTGTTATTGTGGAACATCTCTAAAACAACATGGCCTTAATCGCATGAGCTGTCCATAATACCTCCCTTGCAACACTTTGTGATCATTTTAAGGAAGGTTTAAGGCGTTCCGCAGAACGACATACAGTACTGTGAAACCGCTTTTTAAAAATATGTCCTGCATCAGTCCCGAAAGCTGCTCTGAACAAACATCTGATTCATGAATCATTCTTTGTACACGACTCTTACATGAATCGAATCGAAAAGCATGGACAAAGAGAAGCAAGCCCGGGTTCTTCGGTTGGTTATAAGCGCTTCTTAACTTCCAAAGAGGATTCCACTTGCATCCTTTCTTACTGAAAACACATCCTTTAAGTTTCCACGAAGGAACAGCTAAAGAATGCTACAGTTTTCTGGGTTTGCGCGCTTGCTTGATTTCCATAGTGTGCGCGTTATTTCCTAACATATCGCCTTGTTTCTGTTCCCTCTAGCTTTGCGCATACTGATGCATCACTGCCATTAAACTTCTGCTCCTCCAGAAAGCACAGTTAGTTTAGAAAAATTTAAAGAATTTCAAATTCATGGGTTTCAAGGGCTTTACATACTTAATAATGGAAGCAAAAACGCAGGAAACAAACAGACTCCATGATCTCCTAAAGCACAGCAACTTAACTTTCTGCAAAAGTATCATTTTACTGCTCAATTCTTTAACAAGTTCTCGGCATGAATCCATGGCACATACCACGCGATCGTGTGGACTTGAACCTCAGTTGAGTTCACAGACACTTTGAAATCCGATTCAAGCGTGTAGAGCATTCAGACTGAGACACAGCTTTAGAAATCTGATCTGAATCTGATTTCAAAACAACTCTGGATGTGGTTCAGTTCAGATCCTCCCACCCCCCCCCCCCCCTCGCTTTTTAAGTTTCACAACAAACACACACACAACGGAAACACTATTTTAACGGGAAAAAAAGAAATCTCTCTAATGACACTCGCGTGAGCGCAGACTAACGGAATCACTGCTGTAAAGTAAAAAAAAACAAACAAACAAATGAACCAGCACCTTACGTTTTTTCGCGACAGAGCAGTTTCTGTGTAGAGCAGTGTGTGTGTGTGTCTGTGTGAAGCCGGAGAGGGGGGGGTGTAAAGGCGAGAGAGTGTGTGTGTGTCGGTGTCAAAAAACTCGGCACTCTTAAACCAAGACATGCTCGTTTTTCAAGTCAGAATTTATTACTCGAACTCGCAATCCGAGGTTCCACTGTATTCTACATTGAACCTTAATAATTTTTTAGTGTACTGTAGTCTATAGTTTCTGTAAAAAGGTTCTAGTATCAGTCTCTTATTGTAGTTTTAGGGGTTTACATAGGTTCTACAGAGGAACAACTGGAGAACATTTATATCATCAAAATCAGCTTGATTTAATGAGACCTGTGCAATTTAATCAATCTTTTATTTATCTGTTTGATTAATCAAATGAATTCACACTTATTTAGGGGAACTTACAACAAAAATTGATCAAATTCCTTGAACTGTGGGAGCTCTGGTCATCTCAATTTTGACAGGAGCTGACTCCGCCTAAACCCCAGTTAATCCATAAATCCCTAATTATGCATAATATTATAAGTGGTAGCTCAGGCGGCTAAGGCTCTGGGTTGTTAGTTTGGGGATCCAGGGTTCGAGCCTTGCCGTCGGTAGGTTGCCAGACCCGATACTACCCAGTCACTGATGCAGTGACAATGGTAAAATGGGAGGGTTGTGTCGGGAAGGGCATCCGGCGTAAAACCAAGTCGTTGTGTGGAGTGATGGTCAGCCAAAAGAACAACAACAAAGTTATGGTTTTGTACAATTTTAACTAATGAGTCACATAAAAATCTCCCCAAACAGTCATCATTTTTTAAAATAGGCTTTAAACATGTTTATCTCTGTTGTAAAGCTGGACATGTTAACATGACTATGGATCACGCCGAGTTGAGCTATATAGTTTAGAGGTCAGGAGGTCATTGTATCCTTATTTTGCATTGGGGAAAGTATTGGCACCCCCCCCCCAATCAATCTATGGCCCTGTAGGTTTGCTTGGTTTTCAATAACCAATAGTGAATGTGTGTGCATTGGGGTTGGGGTGGCGGTTAACCCTAGCAGTGACATCACCACCATGAAATGAAATGTGGTGCTGTGTAAATATGACATCACTGAAATTTTTTTTTTTAAACACATCCACACAAAATCTTCTGCAAGTCCCGTAAACACGACCGAAATGTCAACACTGGGCTAACGGGACACGGCAACTTACCGAATGCAAAGTCAATGCTGAGTCAAATAAGGCTTGTAAAAGCAGGCCTAAGGTGCTTTTTTGGCTTTTATGTCTAGATCAGAAAATTTTAAACACTCCAGGTTTTTTTTTAAGCCGGAAAAAAAAAAACATGAACAGAAAATGAAAAGTCACAAGTTGGGGCGTGATGATCTGATCTCATCTGATCTGGTCAATCCATTCCATCCTTTATTTTTCAGATCACATCAAAGATCCAGAAAAGTTGGAGAAACCTGTGATTTACACTCCGAGCAACACTTAAATGTGTGTAACTGTTAATATGATGAAGTTTTCTGTAATGAGACGTATGGAAGGAGTCTCCAGTGTCAGCGCTTTGCAACAGCGCGCATCTCATGGACTTTCCACAACACACTCATGAAAAACACAAAGTCTGATGTGTCATCTTGCAGAGTCAATTATTCCGATGAGTGTGTGTGTATGTGTGTGTGCACGCACGTGTGCTGTTTTAGCGCTTGCAATAAACCTACATATACTCAACCTCGCAGGAAAACTCATTTGACCCTTCGGCGCCATCTAGTGCACAGATCAAGCAGGATACAAACTTTCGCACCCTTCATAAAGATTTCACTGCACTTTATTTCATTTCTTCCCTCAAACACACTTATGAGACAATCACGAGCTCATGTTCCTCTGAAGAAACATTAGGAAAATTCCTATTAAAGAAAAAAACACCCCCCCCCTCCCTCCCCCCCAAAAAAGCTTTATTACAATCCAGAAATGAAAATGAAATAAAAGGTAGCACGATGACGTCACACCTAAAACGTGCCTCGGTCGTTTGGAACGGCGCGCATGCAGGAGGTAACGGCAGACATCCTCTTGATAATCGCGTGCCGTATTTACACTCCTAAAAAAACGTTCATGCATGCCACGAGTGGAGGGAGGAGCGACAGACGACGGTCACATGACCGCTGGCCATCGCAGTCAGTGTGTTACACGTGTTACAGGAAAACCAGAAGAACCTGCTCGTCTGTCCGCCGTTGAGAATGAAAGAAGAAAGACACTCACACCCAAAAATATTATACATCCTTTCATAAGAACAGGATCAACAATGATGCTATTAGAATAATTATAATCGTAGTATATTATCTGTTAAATCTAGTCGATCAGCCGAGACACGTTGAGAGAGTTTTAGCTTTGGAGTAAAGTAAGGAGTAACACACCTAGTGGGTTGTGCTCTTCAAAAGATTAAAAAAAAAAAAAAAATCAACAAACAGGTCAATGTGACGAAGCGAAGTCACTCAGAAGTCTGATGGAGAATGAAAAGTATTATATATATATAAAAAAAAAAAAAAAAAAAAAAAAAAAAAAAAAATCACAGATACTGGAGACTGCTTGTATAAATGTTAAAGAATCACACCCTCCTGGTGAACGAGGCGTTGCTATAGAAACCGTAACGAGCATCACTCTGGCCAATCAGAAGCAAGAACTCGACTGAAAACAAACAAACAAAAAAACAAACACACACCCTGTTCTTTGGTGTAACGACTCAGTGCTGTGTGACTTGAATGGCATAAAAATAATAATAATAAAAAACAACAACAACAACAAAATTTCAGAAAGTTAATATCGTAATCAGACGAGGTATCATTTTGGAGCCCTGGGCGCTGAACATGCCGGCTGATCGACACAACTGTGTATTTATTGTAGTTTATTTTTACTTTTATTCATTTTTCAGAGTAAACTCAGGAGGAGGAGGAGGGACGACAGCATGCACACACGGGCATGACGCGGCGTAATTACGCTCACCACCATCGAGTGCCCTTGTTTCGGGGCTTAAAAGGAGGCTGGATAAAATGGAGGGGGTGGAGTTTATCCTCTTCGCGGCGTCTCAGGAGTTCACAATGTTTTAGATATTTATACATTTATAAAGAGAGACTTTTTAATTTAATATCAGTACACACCAAACGCTTTGTTCATTAGTGCGCAGGGATGCATGGATACCGAACGCTTTCTGTACGTCAGTCTGTTCCGCTCGTTAACAACAACCCCGTATTGCTAGCAGGACGCGGAAGCGAGAAAAAAAAAAAAAAAATAGCAGCGCTAAAGCGACGCTCCTGATTGATTAATGCTAACAAGCTTCCTCACTTTGGCATTAATATTACTCGTTAAAATCGGCATCGATGCATCCCTACTAGTGCTGCGCTTGAAACAGAGGATAGTCGTGAAACTAAAAATCTGCGTCCAACACGGCGATAATTGACCGACAGCGCGTCTGCGCCGAGAGCCGTCGGGAGAGGTTTAAACATCCCGCCCTCGCTCGCGGTCGAGCCGAAGCTCCTGCGAGGTTCCTGCGTCCCGTCTCTAGCACCCGAGCGTTCGGTCTGTACCGCCGATCAGTTCTTGTTCGCGTCCCGCGCCGGCAGCTTTTTCACCACGGCATCGTGGTCGACGCTCATGGTGGCCAGGAGGCCGCCCGGGTTATCCGGCGTCCCCGAATAATCGATCTCCTCTCCTTTCAGAGTGGTCATGTGACCGCCCAGCGCTTTCAGAATGGCGTTTCCGGCGCAGATGTCCCACTTCTTGATGAAGGTCACGTGGACGTACATGTCGGCCTTCTCGTATTCGTCGTCCGATACGTCCAGGAGAGCGAGGACCTTGTAACCTGGATGGAGAGAGAGAGAGAGAGAGACATGAAAGAGAGACGTGGAAAGCGTTATTTCTTTCTTTCTTAAACAAAATGATGTCGGGTCAAATCCTGGAAATGTCTCAGGATTGAGATTCGCAAAGCAGGAACGACATCCTGCATCATGCTGTTAAATTAATCATGGGCGAGGATATGAGTAATTTAATTCCTTTTACACAACATAAGATTTTTTATTTTGAAAAAAAAAAAAAAAAAAAAACTTGACATAACTGCCTGTTACTACAGCAACCAGATCGAAGGGATTAATATAAACCTATCTGTTTATTTCATAGAAAATCTTCTGACCAATCACATTCCTGAATCCTACACCTCTGTATGACATCATTTTTTTCCTCAATGAGGAATCCCTGGTTGCCATGACAACCCCTGTAAAGGAGCGCATTCTAAACTGTCTTGAGTCACTTTTTTCCTGTTCTTTCTCTCTCTGTAATATTTCTCTAATAGAATCTTTGCTCTCTGTGAAGCATACGAAAGCGTGCAGCACCTGCGCCCCCTGCTGGTATGATCTCGGTGTTGTTCCCGAACGCCTGCTGAATGAAGCCTTTCACTTTGCCTGCGTGCGAGCGTGACACTATGACCTTGGGGGCGTCGGTGTTGTAGGATTCTCGCGGTGCCACGTTCGCTCCTCCGCCCACCATCGCCCAGGCTGCAGGAGGAGGGAGAAAGAAACCAAGACGGGAGGAACAAGATGCAACAAGGGTTTAAGTGTGACTGATCGCATGACTGATTGTGTTTGCTACTCGGGTTGTTTAAACACACACACACAAACATCAAATATACGGACCTGTGAAGCTGGTGAAAGGCTTGTGGATCACACCTACAACTGGTTCCCCGTTCACAGCCACACACACCATGGTCGTGACATACTTGCGCAGGTTTTCTGGAAAAACAAATAAAAAAAAAAATTTATTCCATGACAAAGAAATCGCTTTCATGATTCCTTGATTATTTTTTAAAATCTACGAAATTTACTAAAACCAAATAAAACACACTTCAACAACTGTATTACAAGCCAGGAATTCTATGGGACGGAGCTTAAAACAAGACTACGTTTGTGCTATGAATCGGATATACAGGTTTGTGATCAGCAATTAGCATTCACATCAAATTATCATTCCGTGCAAACCGGTGACACCGGCTTGGATATTTATTGACGCACACACACACACACACACACACCTGTATACTCCTGTGTGGCATCGAGTGGGTCGATCCAGACCGTCACGCTCTCCGCCGGCACCACCTTCCCCTCTGGGATCTTGCTCAGGACCTCTTTCGGGATGTTGGGCGTCCATACGGTGGCCTCGCCGTCCGAGCCATCGTGCTCCTCGGAGGTCACCTGAGCACATAAACCGCCACGAAAGCGTGTGAGCAATTCAGGCGTTGAATCATTTTACAACTGCAACGGCCGATTTGGCGTCGGTGTCTGTCCTCGGGTTTATACAAGTCAAAGCGGGACTCGTGAAGGTCTAAAACAGACTCCAAGACTGCAAGCACGGTACGGTGATGACTCTTAGCCGCAGTAAAACGTTTGAAAGTAGGCCGAATGTTCGTAAATCCGACGATCCCGTCCAAGTTGGCTCGGAGAACACGCTGCAGTCGTGAACATGTAGAGAGTGGAACGCCGAAGAAAGAGACGCATCCGTCCGTGTGAACTGTATGGCGTTATCGCCACACCCCCCCCCCCGTACGGTCCTGACCTCGCTCCGAGACAGTTCCACGTGCATTATACAGTAGGAGTTTCAGATGTAAAGTCTGATCAAAGAGGAACCTTTCTGCCTTTATTGTATCCAAGCACGAGTGAAACACTGGAATAAGTGCATTAGTGAAGCAGGGGGTTATATAGAGAGAAATAAAAGGGAGTTTTAACTCTCATCTCTGAACGAATAAAAGTCCCGCTTTGACTCGAACACCCCTGGTAATACTGTATCCATGTGCTAAAAATAAACTAGAAACGTACATTTTCTGTAACACTAACAACTATTAAATGTAATAATAATATGGAAGGAGATTAACGCTCTGTGTTTTCCCTCTAACAAGACAAGCTGCGGTTTAATTAAACTTCATTAAAACATGTTTAATTGTTTGGAGGTCATGACCTTTTCTCGCTCCGTTATCCTGCTATAGATACAAAGCACCTGTTTGTACGTTACTGCTGCAAAATCATGTATGAACAAATACACAGTTCACACACACACACACACACACACACACACACACACACACACACACACACACACACACACAGTCTGCCCAAAACGGAATCCTTTGTTTATCCAGTAATTCGAGATGTGCTTCAACAGCACAAAGCTCACTGTGTGTGTGTATGTGTGTATGTGTGTGTGTGTGTGTGTGTGTGTGTGTGTGTGTGTGTGCAGATGTTATAGATTATAGAATGTAGAACTAGGGCGAACACACGGAGCATTTAAGCTTCCTTAAACATTAAGACTCGCACCCAGTTCCACAGTCTGCACGCTTCAGTAACCAAACTGTAACATTTATTATTATTATTATTATTATTAAGTATGCGAATCATGACAGGAATGAAATGGTGATGAGACGAAGCATCAGAGGTGTTTCTTGCCACACACCAATCGTGACAAGACAAAACAATTCATATCATGATGCTCGATGTTTCATTATAAACAACGCATCACGGTAAACAGGTTTACTTACAAATTATAATCATTCAAAAAATGGATTAATAGCATTTAATTTAATTTAAAAATGCATGATTTAATCATACATGGTAAAAATTAATTTTAAATAATAAAAAAAAAGGAAAATAAATCTACCCATGCTTCAACACAATTATTTTGGTTTAAATGGTACATTAATTTAAAAAAAATTTTTTTTTTATTAAGGTTTTTACCCAATTCTGCTGCAATTATTAGAAGCATCAAAAAACAAAAAGTTATGAAAATATTTTATTCTGCACATGAAACCTCAGAAAAGTGTCTCGTGACATAATATATAAGATATTGTGATGAATTAAAATCGTATTGTCCGGCCCTAAATCCTCATACTGAGACTCTGTTGTGCTTGGAGCGTTATAGTGTTATACTGCTTTTATAGGGAATTAATCGGCCACGGCATGTTGCGGCGTGACCTGACGAGGTGCGGTTTACTCTTATTACAGCAACGGTATTTTAATCATTTCCCTGAAACAGTTTATCTCTTGTACATGTTTGCAGTTCCACGACTATTATAATGTTTTTTCTTCCTTTTATAAAATATTTTTTTTAGGGCAACATCTAGATGAACCAAAACCTACACAAAAACCTACAGACCGTTTTAAAGCACTAGGACTGGAGACTCCTGCCATAAACCCTTAGTTTAAATCAATCAGATGAATATACAGAGTTTTTACTGAAGAAGAAGAAGAAGAAGAAGAAGAAGACGACTCTATCGTCCGTATAAATTACTGGTGAGTAAACAGTGGCAGCTTTGGTGGTGCTGGTGCCGAGGTTAAACCCTCCCTGAATTTCTGATTAATAAAATGACGATTAAAAAGAAAATATTGTGTGTGCTTGTATGGAAGCCTCCCCAGTGTGTGTGTGTGTGTGTGTGTGTGTGTGTGTGTGTGTGTTAAAAGCAAGGCTTCAGACTTCACAGCATTTCATTTTACCGCAACGTCCGATCTGGCATTAGCGTAGTGACCGCTCTCAGGTTTCGACGAGTCAAAGCGGGACTCATAAGGGGTGTAAACGGTACGGTGATGACTCTTAGCTGCAGTAAAACTTTGGAGCGTTTTGTAAAGTAGGCCGAACGTCCGGAAATGACGCATGATCCCGTCCGAGCTGGCTGCCGTCGTGAACACTCAGCGAGTTGTATTTGGGTATTTGGATCCGTCAGGTAGAACAGAAGTTATCATTACTTTCATAAAAAGGTTCGATTTTTCTACTACTACAACATGGGAAGGACGTTGTAAAAGTACAGAACTCGCAAATTGAACATTTAAATTAGAAAGCAACAATAAAAAAAACATATGATGATGAGAATTTGTTCTTTTCTTCGCCTACACGATCCATTCTTTTATTTCATGTCCTGAGCCCTATATATGTTTATTATAAATAAATAAACAAACAAACAAAGCAAAACAAAGGATGTCTGAAATGCTCAGAGCTTCAAGGGCTACAAGATAAAGTGTTAATTTGGCACTGACACTGGAGACTCCTTCCATGGACACCCGTGTGAAAGGAGCTGTTAGATCATCCAGTCCAGCAGAACTTGACCTGATACTCACCTGGATGTACGGGTAGGTGTTTTTGATCAGGTGGAACATCTTCCTGTGTGAGTTGAGATCCCCCTGTGTGAGCTTCTCCGAGGCTCCCTCCTCGGTTTTGCCCTTGGTTTTTTCCTCCAGAGTGTCCTCCATGCGGATGCGCTTCACCTCCCATCCTCCCTGCACAGCAGCCTCAATAGACAAGGCGAGGAGATCCCTCAGGTCCACCGTCTTCTTCTGCCGGAAGGCGGCCAGCCTGTTGGACAGGACCCCGGAGTACAGGTGGTACAGGAGGCCGAGTCCGAGCAGGCAGAACACCGCGACTCCGAGGGGGGACAGCCGGATCCCCATGGGCGCCATAACAACAACAGGGAGGCGGGGGGGGGGGGAAACAACCTTCTCAGGTCTTCTTTAAACGTCTAATAACTTACCATAATATGAAAATACATTTAAATTCCGAATTCGTACATGATCCGACTTCTGCGCTAAACCGACAGCGACAAATCTTCCTCCACGTCTACTACTACTACTACGGATACACAGCGCTCGCTCACTCACTCACTTCCGGGTAGAGAAGCGCTGCGTTCCGATCGCCCGGAAGTTCCCTGCGAAGTGCACTACACAGGGTGGGCAGCCATGTTAAGTGCGATTCCAAACCGCAGGAAGCGAAACTGCGAAGGGTCAAAGGGAAGCGCGAGCGGTGTAGGGAACGAGTGAACAACGGGTCTTCAAGGGAATGCAAAATTTCCCATCAGACATTGCGTCTCGGCGGAGCGTGAAAAAAAAAAATGGAGGTCGAAAAAGGAACATCATATTAATAGGAAACAATAATTAAAATTAAAATAAATAAAGAAATCCTTAGTATTATATAGGCTAGTAATCTGTAAAAAAAAAGAATCTCCATACATCTCGTAAATTTATCAAATAATTTATTTACAACTTTTACACGTTCCAATACTATTATTATTTTTTTTTTTATAACGGTATCAGTTTTTGTTTCAATAAAAAAAAATCAAGTGACATTTCCACAGCGACAAGTCTCAGAGGTCCTTTTGTTACCATGGTAACGCACGCAGGAAGTGACGTCTGCGCTGGTGATGTTGCAAGGTGTTCCGAACGCTAGTAATTCCGAATTGCAAGGTGTTCCGAACGCTAGTATATAGGCTAGTAATCTGTAAAAAAAAAAAATCTCCATACATCTCGTAAATTTAGCAAATAATTTATTTACAAGTTTTACACGTTCCAATATTATTATTATTATTTTTTTATAACGGTATCAGTTTTTGTTTCAATAAAAAAAAAAAATTCAAGTGACATTTCCACAGCGACAAGTCTCAGAGGTCCTTCTGTTACCATGGTAACGCACGGAGGAAGTGACGTCTGCGCTGGTGATGTTGCAAGGTGTTCCGAACGTTCGCGTGAAGTTCCCTTCACCGATATTCCCTGCGCAGGGAGCCGGGGGTCGAGAACAAGAGACATGTGACATAGACTTCGGAATGGAACGCAGCTTGAATCCGGATTCATCCGGGCTAAATAACTCGATCCTTTATATGACTCGAGATTCACGAATCGCTCTTTTCATGTATTCGGATCAGTTCCTCAGAGTTCCGAGTTCTTTTGCTGACAACGACAACAACACAGATAAAAAAAAAAAAAGAAAGAAAAAGACATTATTCAGTTGTTCTCAGAAGTTGTTAACTAGTAACTGTAGGGACAAATAGCTGTTTGAGTGGTTTAGGAAACTTCCTAAGAATATCGACTAAAAATTCTATCATAAATACAGTGTTAATAACAAAGTTGAGTGAATTTCCTTTAAATTATACACCTAATGAATCCAATTAACCAGTTTCTTAAGGAATATAAATCTGATCTCTGTCAATTTTGTTCTTTTTGTGGAATGGATGTTTTGCATCTTTTAAAATGTATATATGTAAATCTTTTTAGGATTGATGTTGAATCTTTCTTCACTATGCTGAGTGGCTCAAAAATGATATAAGTAAAATATATGTTATATTTTATTATGATAAAATAAGAGAAGAGTCACATTTTCATTTTTAAATCTTTTAGTATGACATATAAACAAATGTATATGGTCAGAAAGACAAAAAAATATTTATTTAGTTAAATCAAAACTATACCCCATGGTCTCTTTAATCCATAAAAAAAAAAATTCAGTTCCCTCTGATATATTTATATTGTTATTTTATTCATTTTCTTTATTCTAAAAGGTTTCGCGCTTTTGTTTAAAATGAAAGATATTTTTATGTGAACATATTCATATTAGCATCCAGGCCAAATTCTTTGACTGATTTGCACTTTTTTGTTATATTTGTTGTTGTACAAATTTCTCTCTCTCTCTCTCTCTCTCTCTCTCTATATATATATATATATATATATATATATATATTGTATTTTAAATTAACATTTGGCATTGATCCTTAGTAATTTATATTTGATGCTCAGAAACAAAAGAGACTGTGTACTGACTTAAAGGATATGCGAGATTCGGATCCGTATAGTGAGTGATTCACGAAGATTCGAATCCTTTAATGTATCCGGGTTTCTCATCTCAACTTCCGGGTCAAACTAGGAAGTCAGAAATTTGTAACAGTTGTTTCACAGCGACCTCTGGTGAACTAATTCATTTAAATTTAACATTGCATTTTACACAGAATCATTTACGTCTATACAGTACACATACATATAATATATACATTACATAACCATAATATACAGCTTAATATTGATTTATGAATTATATAAAAATAATTTTATAATAGGAGACACTTTCTTGAACTGAAGCTGACACTGGAAACACTCTGCTGACACAAAAGGGGTATTAATACTTATGAGTGCAGCTTATACAGTATGTGCCAAATATACAGTACTGAAAAGAAACGATGAACAATATTACCTTGTTGTCATCTGTAAGTTTATTTCTCCTGAAAGAAACGAACCTTTTCTTTCTTCTTTGTCTTTCGGCTGTTCCGTTTCAGGGGTCACCACAGCGAATCATCTGCCTCCATCTAACCCTGCCCTCTGCATCCTCTTCTCTCACACCAACTAACTTCATGTCCTCTCTCATTCCATCCATAAATCTCCTCTTTGGTCTTCCTTTAGACCTCCTGCCTGGCAGCTAGAACCTCACTATCCTATTACTGATATATTACAATCTCTCCTCTGGACCACCTCAATCTGGCCTCTCTGACCTTATCTCCAAAACATCTAAGATGGGTTGTCCCTCTGATGGACCAGAGCATCGCTGGTCTCGTCACTATCTTGTTCACCTTTTCTTTCATTCTCGCTGATACTCTTTTATCACATAACACACCTGACACTTTTTTCCTACCAATTCCAACCTGCCTTTACTCGCCTCTTCACCTCGTTTCCACACTCTGCGTTGCTCTGGACCGCTGACACTAAGTACCTAAAGTCCTGTACCTTCTTTACCTCTGCTCCTTGTAGCCTCACCGTTCCACTTGGGTCCTTCTCATTCACACACATGTCTTCTGTCTTGCTGCGGCTTACCATCTTTCCACTGCTTTCCAGAGTGTACCTCCACCTCTCTAGATTTGCCTCCACCTTTTCCCTGCTCTCGCTACAAAGTACAATGTCATCTGCAAACGTCATAGTCCAGGGAGATTCCTGTCTAACCTCATCTGTCATCCTGTCCATAATCAGAGCAAACAAGAAAGGGCTCAAAGCCGATCCTTGATGCAGACCCACCTCCACCTTGAACTCTTCTGTCACGCTTACAGCACGTCTCACCACTGTCTTACAGCACGCTATTATTACAGGCTAACACAGTTGACACTGTACACTATCAGAACGGTGAAATTACACAGATATATAGATATAGATATTTTATTTTATTTATATTTTATTTTAAAGTGCATTATTAAATCCAGCACATTTAATAATAACGTCGCTTTTACTCAAAATTCTTTAAAAAGTTAATCTTCTTATTACTGCTAAAGTATCATTAAATTCTGTCAAGCGATCGATTTAAGACGCCTACAGTTTCAAAACTTCAAAACACGCTTACACTTTGAAAACTTGCGGTTCATAATCTGGCACAAAACTGCACATACTGTAACTTCCCTTCTACTCATTTACTATTCTACTTCTACTAGATATTTATTAAACAGTTATGTAAACTAACGCTGACACAGGAAAGGCCCCGCTAACAGAACAAAGGGGTGTTAATACTTATGCATGCAGCTTTACTTTTAACAAATGTACAATGTGATTATTTAAGATTCTGAATTTTTATTTGATTCCATCATCACCAGAAACTCTCAAGCAAAGATCCACAATCTTTATTTAAATCAACAGATAACACTTCTTCACATAATAATGCGTGTGTGTGTGTGTGTGTGTGTGTGTGTGTTTCATCCATCACACACTCTGTTCATGCTTTATGTACACACATTTACACACTCCTGTTTTACATCACTGTTGTCTGGAATGAAGCTAAGAATACACTTTTTTTTTTTTAACTTTTCCTTGTCCTTAAGCACTCAGTTCTTTTTATTAACATTAAATTCATTTTTTCTTCCTACTC
Source organism: Clarias magur (assembly GCA_013621035.1). Lineage (NCBI taxonomy): Eukaryota > Metazoa > Chordata > Actinopteri > Siluriformes > Clariidae > Clarias > Clarias magur. The sequence continues at coordinate 2,043,490 of QNUK01000083.1, read as the reverse complement.
AATTCTTACAATCTTTCAACATAATTCTTTCTTTTAACTATCTGCTCTTTTTCTCCTCAACTACCAGTGCTTTCTTTCTTTCAGCACTAATTTTCTCTTTTTTCCTTCAATACTGTTCTTTCTTTCCTTCAGCATGTAATTAATTCACTTCAGCTTTCCTTTTGCTCTCAATTTTTTTTAAAAACTTAGTTTTTCTTTCAGCACTCTCATTTATTTATCTATTTAAATTGCTATCTTTAACACTCAGTGATTTTTTTTCTCTTTTCCTTCAGTGACGGAACTTCTTTTTTTCATTTATGCTTTTCATCTTTCCTCTTTTGTTATTAAAAAATAAATTCTCTCTTTCTTCCCTTCCTGCATTCATCAACCATTTTCTTTCTTTCTCCCTGCAACCAATCATTCTTTCAGCACTAAATTCCCTTTTTTCACTTCTCCGCTTTCAGCATCACTTTTTTCTTTCACTTTTTCTTCAGCATTCACAACGTTCTTAAATTTTTTCTTCCTTCTGTCCTTCCTTTCTTTGTCTCTCTTTCAACACTCAATCTTCATTATTTTCTTTCAGCAATCAATTAATTCAATATTTCTTTCATCGTTCTCTCAATTCTTGCTCTCCTTCCTTCTTCAATTTCTTCCTCCAGCACTCAATTCCTCCATTCTTTCTTTTTTTCTTTTAGGCAATGAATTAATTCTTTGAGCACAAAATATTTTTTTTCTCAGCATGTAGTTTAAGAAAACCTTTGAAATAGAAAAGAGAAGAAGTATTTCTTCTTCTCTTTGATTATTGTTTTATTTCTTCTTATTATTTTTATTTCAAGAAGGCGATGAGATCTGAACAACCACTGAACACATTATGAGCACTAATCACCTACAAGCAGTGTATTTATAACACAGTTTATGTACATGTTTGAGAAAATTAATCTGTACAACAATTCTGCTTGAAACTATCAGGGTTTAGGAGCAATATCTAAGCAATAAAGAATGTAAATATAAACAACATAGAGAGAACTGAGAGTCTGATGAACTGGATCCTGAGACGACGGGAGGATTGGGCCGATGGTTCCGGTGCTCAGCGGCGTACCCACATCCACGTGTTCACCAGCCAGAACGCCACGGTGAGCGAGTACACCACCATCTCCCGTTTCGCTCGCGCTGTATTCTCAAACTCCAACACCTGAAGTCTCCGGTTCAGCTTCACAATCTGCATAACGACACACACATCCATCATTACAGCATCACTTCAGATCAGCAGACGTTTTACAGACACCCAGGGGTGGGGTTCATCTCAAACCAATCAGGAACAGTGGGCGGGGTCAGAGTCCCTGCCAATACTTGTTTTAATGCTAAAACATCTGAATTTCTTATATAAAACTATACACAGACAGACAGACAGAAGCCTTCACACAGGCTAAGCTAAGTACTGCTTTTTTCCGTTATCTTTCTTTCCTTCTTTCTTTCTTCTGTTCTTCCCTATTCATATGTGAAACAAAAATTCTTTGACCATTTAATTTTTTCTTTTCTTTTCTACTTTCTTTATGACTTTTTTTTTAGTTCTTTTTCCTGTTGTTTTCCTCCATGTTAAGCTAAATTTGTTAATTTTGATTAATTTCCTTTTTTTTACCTTCTTTTTATTACTTCTTTCTTTTTTGTTCAGCATTAATTTCTTTCTTATTTGTGGGTGAAATGAAAATTCTGTGACTGCTTTATTTTGTTCCTTTCATTACTACACGGTTTATTTACTACTGTTTTCTTTCCTTTGTTTTTCCCGCCAGCATATATTTTTTTCTTTCTTAATGTTATGCTAAAGAAATGCTTTAATTTTCATTTCTTCCTTTTTTCCTGCTTCTTATTAGAATCCAGACCCCATCTGCCCTCTGCACCTGCTGACTCATCCCTGTGCTGAACTGGACTTCAATATTAATTTAAATAACTTCTGCTATATCGAACTTTCAGCTGCATAACACACACGATGTTATATAATTCCTGCTATCCGCTATCACCCAAATGAGGATGGGTTCCCTGTTGAGTCTGGTTCCTCTCGAGGTTTCTTCCTATTCCCATCTCAGGGAGTTTTTCCTTGTCACCGTCACCCTTGGCTTGCTCATCAGGGACAATCTCATTGTCTAGACACATCTGTCTCCCACATACACACTTCCTTAAATTTTGTAGGTGTAGTGGTGAGCACTGACGCCTTGCACTCCCAGGGTCCGGGTTTGATTCCCACCTCTGTGTGCATGGAGTTTGCATGTTCTCTCCGTGCTTGGTGGGTTTCCTCCCACAGTCCAAAGACATGTAGGTTAGGTTAATTTGCATTCCCAAATTGGCCGTAGTGTGTGTCTGTGTTGGATTGGCACCCAGTCCAGGGTCTACCCCGCTTTGTCTCCTAAGTCTCCTGGGATAGGCTCCAGGCCCCCCGTGACCCTGAATACAGGATTAAGCGGTATAGATGATGAGTGAGTGAGTGGATTCTCGAACATGACAATAAAGTCACTGTATTCAAATAGACTCCACAGTCACCAGATCTCGATCCAATAGAGCGCTTTTGGGATTGGGTGGAACGGGAGATTCAAGCCGACAAATCGTACATGGCGTGATGCTGTCATGTCAATAGAGACTGAAATGTCTAAGGAACTTTTCTGTCACCTTGTTGAATTTATTCCATGAAGAACTCAGGGGGTTTAACAGAGTACTACAGCAAGGTGTACCTACTGTAATGAAATGGCCGGTGAGTGTATACATTGAAAGAATAAAATTGTATTGTTGAGGATGTTATTTAAAAGTCTAGCTGTGCCTCTGTAGGAAGAGAGTTCATACCTGTCGTCGTAGCGCCGGGGCGTCGGCTAACACCAGGTCATCAGGAGCTCCTTCCAGACCAGCGTCCTGACTCACAAGTGCAGGCCTGAGGCAGAAACGAGAAGAACCACGGTTTGTCATTCTTATCTCAGGAGCTTTCAGGAACATCTGCATGAATTCCCTCGCAGCTCGCCTGACCTCACAAAAGAACCGAGTTACTACTTTTATACTATGATTTCAGCGGTTCGTTAGCAGACGCGGTTAACCTGAAACAGTGAAACAGACCAGATCCATCACTCCGCTGAAGCATGTGAGAGCTCACCTTCGGTGCGAGGCGTCCAGCATGGCCAGGATGTGCTCGTAGGCCCGGCGTGTGCTGAGCTGGACGTAGGAGAGAACTCCGCCCACAGTGCCCATGCTCGGCCAGTCCTCGGGGGATACGAGAGGGGGACAAACACGGACAGGAGCGCTGGGAGACGGGCTTACGCTGACCGCCACACACAGGGGAAGTAAGGAGGAGGAGTGAGGCATTAATACTAAATACGCTGCAGGATTGACACTCATTACAGGCACATGTTTAAACGTCTGAGTTTCTGTGTAGCTATGAGAACACTCAGGAGGAGCCCGACGACTTAATGATGTTTTCACGACATTGTACATGGACTTCCACCAGCTGTACTATGGCATATTTTTGTTCTTTGACACATTTCAAATCCCAAACTTTTATAAATGGAAAAACATGGTTTAACTGTTGGAAAAAATCTTGTCTAATGACCTGCAAACTTTGTGTTGAGGACTAAGACATGATATGGGAGTTGAGTCATGTCAACTGGACATGAGTTTCTTGGTTAAGTATTAATGTTTCACTAGTCATCCAAAGAGGGTTCTCCAGTCTGAGGAAAGTTGCAAGGTTCACATATTTTTATCCTCAAGGACCGTCCTCTGTCTGGGATTGTTAGGCGAACTGGTGAGAATAGCAGGGAGAGTAAGACTGCAGATCAATTCCTGCTATCTGATATCACACAAATGAGCATGGTGTTCCCTGTTGAGGCTGGTTCCTCTTTTGGTTTCTTCGTTTAGTCATCTCAGGGAGTTTTTCCGTGCCACCGTCACCCTCCGCTTGCTAGGTTCCTACAGGCGTGTCCAAGTGGTACAGTGGTAAAGAGCTCGTCCTATCCTCCAGAGATCTCTAGTTTGATTCCTGGGTGATGCTGTAACCTCTCGCAGCCGGAGGCCTGAAGAGGTGATTGGCCGAGCTCTTCCTCAGGAGAGGGATGAAAGGCACTTTGTGCTCTCACATCAATTTACAGACAGTCACGGGTGTCTGTGAGCTCATGCGAGCGGGAGAAGTGGATAGCGCTGTCCTCCGAGTGTGTTATGCCGCCCTTAACGGTGCATGAGCGAGCAATTCAAAAAGATGTGGCTCGCAGGTGTCACCTGGGAGTCTTCGGCTCGCCCTGACTGGTAGTATCCTTGATGGGGGAATGCACCAATTTGGGATGAACTTATTTCCATATTTTTGTGGTTTTCCAGTGGTTAAGGTGCTCGCCCTATCATCCGGAGATCGCTGGTTTGAATCCCGGGTGGTGCTGTGGCCTCTCGCAGCAGGAGGTCTGGAGAGAGCTGATTGGCCGAGCTCTCTCAGAGGGGAGGGATGAGAGGTACATGGTGCTCCGACATTAATCGCGGCTCTACAGCCAGTCAGGGGCTCGCGGAGGGAGCAGATAGCGCTGTCCTCCGAGTGTGTTACGCCGCCCCCAACGATGCGCGACCGAGCAGGTCGGCTGGCGTCGCGTGGTTCGGAGGAAACGCGTGATAGTCTTCGGCCCTCCCGGCTGAGTGGTAGTAGTAGCCTTAATGTGGGAGCCCCCTAGTGACGGGGAGGAATTGGACAACACTAAATTAGGGGAGAAAATCAGGGGAAAAATCAAAAAAAAAAAAAAAGAAGGACCAGCAACAGATTAAGAGATTAGAGAGAGCTGTTGAGGTGTAATGACGAGACAGAATAGGGGGGAGCCCTCTGGTGTGTCTTTCCTGGTGGACCTGTGATGAGATTTTAATCTTCCTGGGGATGCATGAAAGGCATGCATGAGGCAATCAGACAGGTTGACCTTCTGTTTAGAGAAGGATTTTCCACTTTTCACACACAGACCGCCTCTTTTCTCTTGAACCATGTATCTTCTCTGTCCAAGATTTGTATATCATCATCCTCAAACGTGTGAGCTTTGTCATTCAGGTGAATAAACTGCTAAATTGATCACCCTCCTCTCTAATGCCTCTAGCATCTACTTTCACCTTCTGTCCTGTTCAGGGAACAAGCCCATTCAGACAGGGGTGGATTGAGGTTGAGGATACAAACACATGAAACTTAAGAACTTCCATCAGACTAAAGAAGGTACTTGGTTAAGCAGTGATATTAGAAAGCAGTCCAGTTGACATGACTCAACTCCCAGATTACCGCACCTGGAAGACTTGAAATTTTCCCCTCTCTCTGGGGATTCTTGAGACAGCCTTAATATAAGTACAGTGGAACCTTGGATTATGAGCACTATTCGTTCCGGAAGTGGGCTTGTATTCCAAAACACTCGTAAACCAAATCAAACTTTCCCATAAGAAATAATGAAAACTCAAATAATTCGTTCCACAGCCCAAAAAAATAAATACAGAAAAATAATTAATACAATATATAAAGTAAAAATAAAACAAATTAACCTGCACTTTACCTTTAAAAAAAGTTAAAATAAATCCCAACAGATAAGTGTTTCCGTTTGTGCACGCAAGCGCCGTGTATTTGTGTGTGTGGAATTAGCCCCTTCCCTTGCCTCGTCTTACACAGTAAAACTCCTCCTCCCTCCCCCCACCTCGCTTTTTAAGTTTCACAACAAACACACACACAACGGAAACACTGTTTTAACAGGAAAAAAAGAAATCTCCCCAATGACACTCGCGTGAGCGCAGACTAACGGAATCACTGCTGTAAAAAAAAAAACAAAAACAAAAAACAAATGAACCAGCACCTTACCTTTCAAAAGAATCGCAACAGAGCAGAGTTTCTGTGTAGAGCAGAGTGTGTGTGTCTGTGTGAAGCCGGGGAGGGGGGTGTAAAGGCGAGAGAGTGTGTGTGTGTGTCGGTGACAAAAAATTTGGCACTCTTAAACCAAGACATGCTCGTTTTTCAAGTCAAAATTTATTAAAAATCTTTGCTTGTCTTGCGGAACACTCGTAAACCGAGTTACTCGCAATCCGAGGTTCCACTGTACCAGTGTTCTTGGCAGGACATGAGACCGGGCAGCACCCTGCCTGACTGGCTAATGATTTTATCATTCATTCCTCCACTTTTATGTATAAATTTGCAATTTTACTTTACTTTTGTCATTTTTTCCTTTTTGTACTTTTTCTTCTATGTCACTGCTCACTGGATCTTCATTTCATTAAGAAGCTAAATATTTTTTCTTCTATTTTTTTGTATATTCTTTGGACCAATTTTTTGTAGCTGTTGTAAAAAGTATTTAATTTAATTTATCTGTTTAAAAGAAAGCTTTGCTGCCCCCTAATTTGGCTGGACTGTAACAGGTGGAGTGTAGTTTTGTGTTTTCTGAACACAATGGAACCTTGGATTGCTAGCATAATTTGTCTGCTCATATATTAAAACACTCATATATAAAAGCGAATTTCCCCATAAAAAATAATAAAAATTAGATTATTTGTTCCACAACCCAAAAAATAAATACATAAAAATAATTAATACAAAATATAAAGTAAAAATAAAACAAATTAACCTGCACTTTATCTTAAAAAAAAAAAAAGTCAAAATAAATCCCGACAGATAAGTGTTTCCATTAGTGTTTGTGGGGGGGCACGCTGTCCAATGACGGGCACGCACACACACTAACGGAATCATTGCAGTCTGACAAAGCGAGAGAAAATGGATCTTTTAACCTCTCTAATGACACTTGCTTTTGCTTTACGCACGCTTTTTTACTTTTTTATTTAGTTTAGAAGGAGCTTACTGATTTAGAGCTCAAAGCCACTGTATGGGCTACACAGCTCAATCTGAGCAAAGTGTGTGTTTTTTTTCTTACGCATTATATTTGACGATCTGGCCGTTGTGAGACACTCCTGAAATCTCGCCGGCATAATGTTCACGCCGAGATCTCACCTGAATGCGAGGCTTCATGTAAGAAAGAAAAGAGAAACAGAGAAAGCAACATAAAAAATCTTCCAGATTATCTTTTACACATTCATCTGAAAGAACGCAGTTTAGCAGTTAACATAATTTGTAGCTAAGTTTTATAAAATGTAAACAAATGCACATTGCTATTCTGACTTTAGACTGCTAAATGTAATGTGGCATCTTGTTAAACATTTTACTAAGTTCAGGAGCTCTTGAATAAACCCTGGTGGGAAATGATCTAGAGGGTTCTGGTGTTCTGTGAATAAACTGAAACGAGTGTTGGATTTAATCTAAGCCTGGAAAGATCTTTAAAGTCTGTTTGACTTTTTAATAATGAAAAATATAATTATTATTGAAAATTATCTTGAACCTCTTTCAAAACATCAAATTAAATTTTAAGTATTTGCTTTTAATAGTTCTACAAGACATACTACAAACAGTTTATTCTCTCGTCCAATCTCTATAGGATATGTTTAATCTAATCTCTATGGGTTATATCTAATCCAATCTCCCTAGATTATATCTAATCTAATACCTATAGGTTATGTATAATCTAGTCTCTATGGGATATATATGATCCAACCTCTACAGGTGATATAGAATCTAATCTTCATTGTTTATATCAAATCCAATCTATTTATTATAATAAATGCAATCTCTAAAGGTTCTAGCCAATCGAATCTCCACAGTTTGTCTAATCCAATTTCTATGAATTATTTCTAATCTAATCTTTATATCTAATCCAATCTCTATGGTATATCTAATCCAATCTCTGCAGATTATGTCTAATCTAATCTTTACAGGTTATGTTTAATCCAGTCCATACGTTATATCTAATCCAATCTCTAAAGGTCATTTCTAATCCATGGCCTTTATAGCTCTTCAGGTTCTGCTTCGTCCTATTGGTTCTAGCTTATCCAAGTTACAGCTTAATCAAAGTTTTTGTATTCTAACTCATCTTTTGGTTCTCCCTTCAATGTCTAGCGGTTCTCTCTCATCCAAAGTCTAGCATTTATATCTCGTATAATGAATATGGGATCTAGCTCTATCTTTATCAGTTATAACAAATTAATTCCAGACAGTCTTACTTTGTACAATCACTATCAGTTCTACATCAACCAGCCTCATCATTTGCCCCCGATTAAATAAAGAAGAAGAAGTTGTTTAAATCACTTAAAAGTGTTGGTTATTATTAATATTTCTTTCATACGTTTCTTCACCTGCTCCTTCACCTGAGCAGCTTCTGGCTGCGGCTCCGGCTCCAGGAATTCCAGAGGCTGGTCTTGGAGAGTGAGGACGTGTGGAGGAGGCTTCAGCTCCACGCTCTCCATCGGGATGGACTGGATCAGATCGAGCTCTCGTGGCACACTAAAGTGAGGAGCAGCTTCATCACCTTGAGTGAAGTAAAACAAAACCCAAAAAATTATGAGAATGCGTGTGTCAGTCATACAGTTGAGTGAGATGACTGAGGGTGGAATACCTGCCACTATGATCCGGTCTGGAACCTGCATCATGGTGCTGTGGGATTCCTCTGGGAACGGCGCAGGCTGGTCCATCACCGAGCCCGGTCCCACCTTCAGCCTGTCAGGGATCCTCATCTTGTGGCTGATGCCCTCGGTGTAGTCCAGCTCGTACTGCACGCGGCTTATTGCCGCCATGTCGGCCGTGACGAAGTCGGCCTCGCTCATTTCCTGAACAGCCGTCACATTAATGTAGGTTTAAGGTTTTTACAGAATAACACGCGAGAATTAAGAAAAACAAACAAACAAACAATATATATACTATTCAATTTAGCTCATCATTAGTGGAAAAAAAAAAAAACGAAATGAAAGGTTTCTTTTAAAACTAAACAAATGAAATAAAACCTATTTATGATCCAACATTTTTCAATAATTTGTCCACCATTTATATGCTTTATTAATGCATAATTTATAAACATTAATGACTGTGTATTCAAATGAATTAAGAATAATAATAATAATAATAAAAAAAAAAAAATAATAATAAAACAAAATAAAAATAAATAAATAAATAAATAACAAAAAAAAAACAAAAAAAAAACAAACAAACAAACAAACAAAAAAAAATAATAATAATAATAATAATTAAAATATAATAATAATAATAAAAAATAATAATAATAAATAAATAAATAAATAAAAATAAATAAATAAATTTAAAAATAATAATAAAAAAAAAATAATAATAATAATAAAAAAATAAAATAAAAATAATATTAAATAAAAATAATAAAAATAATAAAAAATAATAAAAATATAATAATAATAAAAATAAAGAAAAATAATAAATAATAATAACAATAAT
>QNUK01000083.1:1974201-2029201 GCA_013621035.1 Clarias magur | reverse complement strand
GCATTTGTTTTTCTTTTCTTTATGTTAGAAAGCTTTCTTACTTTTTTTTTTATTTCACTTCCTGTTTTAATGAAAGATTTGGAATTAAACTTAAAATTGTTGATAATGTCAGACAAGTACTGTGTATATATGTTTGTGTGTGAGTTGTTGTTGTTGTTGTTGTTGTTGTTGTTGTTGTTGTCGTCGTCATGTTTTCTGGATGAGAACCCTGGGAGTGGCTCAATCCGTCGCCACGGTGAAAGGCGCTGGACCAAACAGGGTAATGAGGTCACACACTGGCGGTCATCGCGGCCATCATGTCCCGCCCCCTCGCCCTCTGATTGACATGCACTCGGCCCGCCCCTTTACTACTGGCTGTGGAGCTGTCCGTGGTGCTGAGAGCTGAGAGTGTAAACACTGAGTTGAGTGCAGAGGAGAGAGAGAGAGAGAGAGAGCGAGAGGAGGGATGAGGAGGCGTGTTTTTTTGTGTTTTGATGCCTGAGTTAATCTGCCGTGGCATCCGCTCTCGCTCACACACACACTCTCACACACACTCTCACACACACACACACACTCTCTCACACACACACACACACACACACACACACACACACACACACACACACACACACACACACACACACACGGGAGCGGAGCAGCACTTGAGTGAGATGATGCCCGTGTGAGGATATGATCGGGAGGGTCCACGGTTCTCTCGGATAAATCTTTCTCCACTTTTGATTTTTGAGCCTCGGTCCTGGTGAAGATGATGAAGCGGGAGGACGCTCGCACCTCGTCACCATGACGATGATTCCCTGCTCAGCCCGCTCTTCTGACCGTTTCTTGGACTTGGATTAAGTCTCATGCAGGTTTAAGGAGCCCACAGTCCTCGAGCCCACAGCGCTCCCTCTCCTGCAGCTTGCAGTGAACCAGGAGTCCTCTGGGACGTGTACGATGGCCAGCGAGCTCGGCGCAGGACCGGAGTCGGATTCTCAGGATTTCAGCGAGGCTTCGTCTTGGTGTGCTCGACTGCGCAGGGTTCACCTGAACAGGTGCGAGGCACGGCCTGCAGGGACCCGGCTGCTCTGTAAGTACTCCGGGCAACAACTTCACAAACTCGTGAACGGTTCTCTGGGAGAAACATCTGGGTTTCGAGTCACACACCTTGTACTTGTTGCTTGATTAATTATGATTGATTTACACATCTTTTATACTATTTAATTATATTTAATTTCTCAGCATAAAACTGCTTTAAAGACACTTTTATTCAGGAATTTCCTTTTTTAGTTTTTATTTAAAATTTTTTTGTTGAAAATAATGATGATAATTTCAACATAATTTTTGAATAATTATTCATAACATATCATTGTTAGTAATTTTAATAATTTTATTATTTATATTTTTGCTGTGAATTTTTTTTTTCAGTTAGTTTTTTTTAATTGTTTTTCAATCATGACGCAATATATCATTACTTTTTTTTATTTTTATTTATCTGGATTTATTTATTTCAAAGTAATCCTGTACAGCACTAAACCCAGCAGCACATTTGTTTTTCAGTTTCACAATGCTCTTTAACAATCATTAAATAAAACAATTGATTAAGAAATAACAACTATTTTTATTTATTTAGAAAGGGAAATCATTTTGACATTTTAGCCCTATTTAATTTGCAACTTTTAGCAATTAGCAAAATTTTATTTTGAGAAAAAAAATAATCAGGATATTTATAGATTAGAATTTTTTCTTTGCAAAAAGGCAAAAAAAAAAAAAAAATTCCCGAAATTGAAACGAAACAAAAAAAGAAAAAAATACACTTTAGATTTTCATATCTTTGATGATATTAAAATTTTTCATTTTGGCTTTAAAAATACAGAAACGTGTACCATTGCATATTTCTGTTCTCTGAAAAAGAGTCATGAGCTTATAAAGAGTTTAAAGAAAAATGATTTAGTGATAAAGGACACTGACACCCAGAGTGTTTTTAGTTGTGACTGTGTGTCGATTCTTTTCGTGTTGCAACGAATCGCAATATCGATATCGTGTCATCACTGTTTTGGCATCTTGAGCTTTTTTTTGTCGCCCTCATCTCTAGTATCATCCTCGAGCCAGCTCCTTGTTGCTTAGTTACACGTCGCTTAGCTGCTGGTGATGTTCTCTGATTTTAGAAAGTCGGTTGTGGTGAGAGGAGCGAAGCAAGAGCGCGGTGTAAAGACGAGGCAGAAGTTTCGCAGGGAGCAGAGCGGCCGAGATTAATGAGAGAGAACATCCATGGGGTGTGAAGTCAAACGGGGATCATCTGAGTAATGCTGCTGCAGATACGACAGACACACACACACACACACACACACACACACACACACACACACACACACACACACACCTGTTTCACGTCAGAATTATTAGGAAATGTAGAGAATGTGTGTAATTGTGTGTCAGAGTTTGGCAGCACGGTTCCCATCTGGTTGCCCTCATTAACCCCCTCCTCCCATCTCTCTCTCTCTCTCTCTCTCTCTCTCACACACACACACACACACACACACACACACACACTCATTAATGCAGCTAAATATAACCATAAACCCTCTAACCATTAGGGGGAAAAAAAAACCTTTTCAGACAAAAGCTAAAAAACAAGCATGAAAAGTTTGCCTTATGTCAATCACATCAGGACAGAGGTCACCCAAGGTCAAAACTGTAGCACTTTGCTCTTATTTAGACATAACCCTTCAGAGGTAGGTATCCATGCAGGGTCATTTGGTCAAAGCTCTTAGATATAGCTATCGTTCTGGGGCAATTTGTCCACACCACAGTATACCCAACACACACACACACACACACACATAAACATGCGTCTCCAGGCTGCTCTTAAAATCCTGACCTACATAAAGTGTAAAGGCGAGCTCACATGCTTTTCTCCCTGATTAGTATGACGTCTCTGCCCTGCTACTCATGCATACTTTTGTGCTTGAGTCGACAAAAATACATACATCACAGATCCGGCGCCCATCACAGATCTGGTAAACAACACAGATCCGGGTCGCTTCACAGGTCTGGAGCAAGTCACAGATCCGGTAAACTGCGTGGATATGGTGCCCAGTACAGATTTGATTAACAGTACAGATCTGGTACAAATGACAGGTTTGTTACCCATCACAGATCTGGTGTCTGTCACAGATCAGGTACACATCACAGATCCGGTTTAAATTGCAGATCTGGTACACATCGGAGATTGTGATTGTACACCACCGATCCCATGCTGATTTTAGTTCCAGTCTATAGTTCCAGTCTACAAGTCAGGATCATTACATCTGGTATGCGACTACAGAGCTACAAATCCAAGCTTGCACCTCGAGAACTCTTGGAAATTCAAGGCCATGTGACAGAAAATACATGAACAAGACTGTACCGTCTGCACAATACGAACTGGTTATTTTTTCCCCCAATTTGCTTGCAATCATTATGGAAATGCAAATAATGTAAAAGAGCATAAAATTCCACAAAGTGACTTGAATTTTAAAGATGCATCAACTGGTAACCCACCATTAAGAATGTCTTGAAAGAAAAAAAAAAAAAAAGAAAAAAAAAATAAACCAATTACAAGAAGTAGCAATGGGTGTGGCCGGTTTGATTGACAGCCTTTCTACAGTTCAAGCATGAAAACATAAAACAATGGATAACAATAGCCCAGGGATTGGTGAGGGTTAACGCAAAGTTCGGACAAGACTAGCCCCGCCCACGTTTACATCTGGTATAATAAAAGAGCATCAACTGGTTTAGTTCCCCCGAGTCTTTAAGGAGGCAGATTGTTGCCATGGATGCAGTGAAAGGAAGTACACAGCAAACTCTTGTGCCTTATACAGTCTTGTAAGTTCAGAGGATTTAAATAAAATCGTGGCGTGATGTAATGTGTGCAGTAAATGCAGTAAAAACAAGATTTTTCTGTCCATCAGTATGGTTTGTTTACATTTTGAGATCACTGTAACCATATTTAGAGCTGCCCTGTAAATTCACCATCTTCCCACTGGAGGATTCCAGGTGGCCGCCATGGTAACGCTCTGAAATAAAAATCTCACATTGTCAGAATTTTATCATTAATTGTCTTTGGCCTTGGCACTAAAAAAAACGCTAACACACTAGCACATTGCGCGCTCTAAGACCGCACAGCTTTCTGCTCACGCCAGCAACATCAGGCCGGAAATAAACCGCTGTGTAAGGCCAGCGTTATACGTTAACAGCAGTGAGAAAAACCTGTCCTGCACGTGAGCAATGACTCCCGAGCCCAGCAGCTAAACCGAGGCGTGAGAACTGACAGCGTGAGAATCTGACTGACCCAGAATTCTACCGCGTTCACGCAACAGATACGCACAGGGACCAGCTGAAATAGCACACTTCTGTAGAACTGGGTTAGTGCGAGTTACTTCTAGGACAGAGAAAGAACCCATGTCTCTGAGGTATCAAATCTTTCCCTGTGCTTCTGGAAGAGACTATGTGGATGTATTTATATTGTGCGTCCTGATGAGCAAACGTTTTGACCAGGTGTCTTCTTGCACCTGTTAGTACCATCGTTGTGGCTGGACATGATCTTTGAAACATGTTACAATTCATGTTAAAATCCCTTAATTTGAGACGCATGGGGACAGAAACATTCCCAACTGTTGCCCCAAGCGACCACCACATTGGTATTGGTTGATGTTTTTAACTTAAGCCAAATACTGTTACTATTTCAGTAGCTTGCTAGATTCATTAGCTAACTAGCTGTTTCTAGCTACAACGCTTGCCACCCACCAAAGATGCTTCTTACACATTATCTCTAGGCTGTAGCAGGACTTTTAAACAATTTAACACAACTACAGATTGCTAGCAAACCTTACACGTAGCTGGTTAGCTAGTCTCAGAGGGGTATGTTTGACACAGATCTGGTGCTATTGCATATCCGGTAGACAGTACAGATCTGGTGCATGTCACAGATAAGGTGACCATCACAGAGTTGGTCTTCATCACAGACCCGCTGCACATCTCAGATCTAGTACACATCATATCTGGTGCATATCAATAATCTGGAGCCTGTCACTGATCCGGTACCTGTCACAGATCCGGTGCACATCATACTGTAGATGTGGTTCATATATCTAATCTGGTGCCTGTCACAAATCCGGCGCACATCGCAGACATAGTGCCCATCAAACATTTTGTGCCTGACCCTGATCTGGTTCACGTCACAGATTTGGTGCACATCATAGTTGTGGTTCATATACCTAATATATTGCCTGTCACAAATCCGGTGCACATCGCAGACATAGTGCCCATCACATATTTGGTGCCTGTCCCAGATCTGGTTCACGTCCCCGATCCGGTACACATCATAGATGTGGTTCATATACCTAATCTAGTGCCTGTCACAAATACGGTGCACATCGCAGACATAGTACCCATCAAATATTTTGTGCCTGTCCCAGATCTGGTTCACGTCACAGATCCGGTACACATCATAGATGTGGTTCATATATCTACTGTAATCTGGTGCCTGTCACAAATCCGGTGCACATCACAGACATAGTGCCAGTCACATATTTGGTGCCTGTCCCAGATCTGGTTCACGTCACAGATCCGGTACACATCATAGATTTGGTGCCCATCACAAGTTTGCTGGTCAAATTGGGTGTTGTGTGGTGACAAGCTGATATCTCAGGTTTTGACTTGTGTAATTTGCCAGAGATGCTCATCTCCAGCCAATGGTTTAGATAGATTGTTCTTCTTAAATTTTTATTTTTATTATTCTTACCTTTATGTCACCCATATTTTGGTGCCACTTGGACATCAATTAGACTCTGAACTATTTATTCCAATTCTGTGGAATGCTGGCGTTCACATTACTGCAGAGCCCCTTGTTCTATTTCTATTGTCATTTTTCATCCATCTTGTTTTTTTGTTGTTGTTGTTGTTTTTATTTTGGATTTACATGGTCAAACATTCACCAAGTGCATCCCTAGTTTTCTTTGGCTAAGGACTTCAAATTGTTTTGTTTTTTTTTATAAAAAGTGTAAAGTTGAAGCCATTATTTTTTTACTCTTTAACACTATACATTTTTAAAAAAAATTTATCTGGATTAGGAATCACAAGTAAAAGAAAACAAAGTAAAAAAAAAAATAAATAAAAAGGGTGTTACAGTAAACCATGTCCTCAAAAACCGTAACTAGATTACATGCAGTTCGGTACTATCTGTGTCAGACGTCAGCGTAAATAATTGGAATCAGCAAGCAATGTAAATGCAGCCAGAGTGTTACCACAACGCCCCAGAGACACTGATGTAACCGCTAATGGCCTGAATGATGCAACCGTAATCACCGCATCACGCTACTCATGTGACCGATAACACCCTGGCCACGATACGACAAGAGCAGATCGATAAACCTGGGAAACGTTCTTGTGTGTTGTACGTTACAGGAAGCGCAGTTGGCATGCCCCTGACCATGATGAGCTCCAGAGAGGAAGAAGCATTGCGGTTTTTCCAGTACGTCGAGGACAGCGGCCTGAGGGCGTACAGCGGCGTAGCGACTCACGACCTGGTGTGGAATGAGAAAAGCCGGAGCGTTCCGGAGAAAAACGACAAAAAGAGAAAGCAGGAGGAGGTCGTTAAAAGGTTGGTGAATATCACACCTGTGCTGAAAGCTGATTGGTCAGAACGATTATGGAAAGGAGTCTCCAGCGTCAGTCGGTGGTATAGCTGACGCCCTAAGGGAGAACAAAAAGCGTGGCCTAATGGCTTTCCCTACAGTGCTGGGGTAGCACGGTGCCATGGTGTGGAGACGCTAAGTGGGTGCGTGTCCTCTCGCCTTGGAGCGTAATTAATTTTTCAGCAGTGGACATATTTAGGGCTTGTCCCCGTTTGCAACTTATTTTGTCCTTGCCAGCGGAAACCAAGGTGACGTTTGACCGTTTAGTGCCGTGCCGTGCATTGTGCTGCCTTTCATTGTGCCAGTAAAGAGGGCGTGGCTTTCTATTTCTTTAAGCACTTTGAGTGAGACAGATGTCCATCACTTTGTTTCAAAGTCAAAACAAAAGAACCGTTGTCAAATGTCTCTGGAGATTTATTACATTTAGGTAAATATGATTATTTTTTTATTTTTACCCCCTTCTTTGAGTTAATAGTCAATGGATCAGAAGTCAGCATTGCATTTCATAAGTAATGACACCCCTTGACTAGCCTTGATGTAGACCTTGTCTACATTTTACAGTACAGTGAAATTTGGTAACAAACCAAAAAAAAAAAAAGTTCTAGTCTGTAAATAGACATAGACAGTATTAGGGATTACTTATAAATTTAAAAAAGTAAACGTTGTCACTGTTCAGTAAGTATTAACCCCCCCCCACCACCACCACTGATGTTGAATCAAGAAAAGTCACATTGTTAGATGAATGGAGACGGCATGCATAATGCATAATACACCTGTTCCCGGAGAACACAAACAAACACCATCATGAGGTCCAATGAGCTATCGGACAAGGACGAAAAAAACTCAGGACAAAACTTTCTACAAAAACATCGATCAGCTGAAAAGTGTAAGGAGTGAATACTAGGGGGGGGGGGGGTGAATACTTATGCAAGCCACAGTAGATGACGATCTTTCATTTTATGGTTGATCTTCTTTCTTAGCTGGCTGAGGTGTGTGTAAATATTTCAACTGCAGTTGATAGAGAAAAAAACAAAACAAAACAAAACAAAAAAATAGATTTTTCATGAGGAGGATAAATGGGTCAGTGAGACGACCCAGATTTTGCAGAGAGAGCGAGAGCGAGAGAGAGAGAGAGAGAGAGAGAGAGAGAGAACCTGTCAGTAAGAGCTTAAGTGTGAAGAGCGTGCTAGCAGGCGATGTTGTTCTGCCTGGTGACAGCTGGAGCAGCCACGAGCCAATCGGTTCGCTCCGTTCGTTCGAGGGAAGGCGGGCCTTGCTGTGTGTTCTGTCGTTTTATTGGTTCGCTGTGTCTCTGGGAGTGAACAGCTGTGCACCGAAACACTGATACAGAAGACACAGTGAAGACACAACAACATCAGTTTACTGCTTTTTCGTTTGATTGTTGTTTTCTCATGCTTTTATTCTCATTTCATTGCCGTTCACACACACACACACGCACGCACACACACACACACACACACACACACACACACACGCGCACACACACACACACACACACACACCCTTCCACCTGCATGTCAGGTGTGATGCAGAACGTGACCGGAGGCTGTAATAAAGTAATAACAGATCCCGTGATCTCAAGTGCACCTGTTCTGAGGCCTCTCGCCGCCGACACAACGATGCAGGCATGTTATAAATAAAACACTCGGCTGCCTCTCTCTCTTTTAGACATATACACACACATACACACACACATACAGTACACCTGTGCCAAAATGATGTCGCCTGGCCTTTTCACAGCCCGCTTGCAATCCTGACAGGGTCTGTTACGGTCCCGATGAGACGATCACTGGGTGGTATTTAGGTTTAAGATCCTAAACATGGTCTTATGGTTTTCTGTATGAAAAAGAAACCAGTCAATTTGTCATTATGTGACAGGTGAAAACATGTAAAGGTGCGATATTACCACGTCATGTCCCGAAATCACAGGAGGCTTCGAGGTGAACATGTGACACCGTGTAAAAAACATATAAGAAAGTCATATAAAAAATTTTAAAAAATCACATGAAAAAACGATCATGAAAAATCGAGCATATGAATGATATGAGAAAAACATGGAGAAATGGAGGCTGTGAAGAAATGCATGGAAATAAATGAATCAGAAAAGATAATAAGAGAGTAATATACAAAGAAATTAATCCGGTAAAAGAAAAAAAGGATGAAAAACATTTTATGTAAAACAAATTGAATCGCATCAGGAGATCACATTAGAATTTAATTGAAAAATAAGTAAATTGTATCAGATATGAAAACAAATGAATCGAGTGAAAAAAAATTATGTCAATTCTGAGGACAAAAAACTAGAAATCACACTGAAACCAATGAATCATATTACTATAATCATATTAACCAATGACTCATATAATCTTAAATAGAGTCTTAAATATAATCAGAAATTTACATTTAGAATGAATCATGTGCAAAAAAAAAAAAAAAAAAACCTTTGAAATAATGGAGCTGTGTATGAACATGTGAATAGCGTAAAAAAAAAAAAAAACAGTATGTGAAACTTTTTAGTCAAATGAGAAAAGTATATGTGAAATGAATCAGATGAAAACAAATGAAAACTAATCACATGGGAAATGGGTGTGAAAAAAAAAGAAATATGAATCACGTGAGCAAAAGTAGATATAAACGAATAACGCGGGGAAAAGATCAGGGAGAACACATGAATCATTTGAAAGATTTCAGGTATGAAAACAAATTAATCATTGAATACAAACAAACAAATCAGTTTTAAAATGTGTGAAAAATAGGTAATGTGAACTAATGTGAATATAAAAAAAATCAAATAAAAGCTAAGTGAAAAACTAAGCATTTAATAATGAATTAGATAAACAAAAACAAAGCATAAAAATAAATAAATAATGTGAAAATGTATGAATTTTACAAAACAAATGATCAAATTAACAAATGAATGATACTTCAAGTGTGAAAACAATTTAAAGAATGTATAATGTGAACAGACTCATGGATATAAATGGATGAAGGGAAAATGTAATAATTTAAAATAAACCTCATATGAAATGAATTGACGGAAAACCAAATGTGAAAAAAAAAAAATCATGAACAAATATAATTTCTGGATATAAATGAGTCTCATGGGAAAAAAATGTGAAATGAATCAAAAAACAAAAAAACACATGACAATAAAGACATCATGAGAAAATACTGAATCAAGTGTGAAAAAAAATCTATGAAAACAAACAAATTATGTCACATGAACAAATGATGTCAAATCATGTGAAATGTGTAAAAAAAAAAAAAGAAACATGAAAAATATGAAAAATTAATCATGTGATAAAAAATCACATGTGAAATGAATCATGGAGAAAGAAATGCACAAAAATGTGAAAACAAATGAATCATGTGAGAAAAATAACATCAAACCAATAAATCATCTTAATGAGTCATGTGAGGAAAACATACACATGGAATCAAATGATGCATGCAAAAATTAAAGAATTGGGTAAAAAAATGAATCATTTCAAATAACGTCAAATGTACAAATGCATCAGAGAAGAATTGACTCATAAGAACAAATAAATCATGTGAAATGAGCAAATGAATCCTGCGTGGAATGAAAACAACAGCAACAACAACAACAACTACAACAACAACAACAACAACGCATGAATCTCGCCTCATGTGTGAATAATGCCTTCAACATGTGAAAGTCATGTGACTTTTCTCTAAGCGTTACTTAATGACATTTACGGTCTGGTGCTCTCCGACTGGCTGCTTTAATGGTGCTGTAATGGACTCTGTAATAACCTTATACATGGTTATCTAGATCAGTGCTTCTCAAAGTGGGGTCTGGAGACCCCCAGGGGGCCAAGAGGCACATCCAAGACCAAAAATTCAGTTACAGTGATAGAAATCCCAACCCACTATGATCAAAGCTGTATAGATCATTGAGATCAATATAGTGTGATTGCATTATGCGTGTGATTGATCGCAGAAACTGTAAACAGAGTAAACCTCAAAAACCTCAAAAACAAGACTATGAAGTACGTCTGCTTGAATAGCAATGATATGATGTTGGTGGAAAATTCAGGAGACCTGAGCTGAGCGGAGGCTGGGATACGGTTAAAATTATTCGGTCTTGCTGATGTAATGATGTTAAGTTTACTAAGTTTACAGAATTTTCCATCAATTTAAACCAAGTCTTAAATTTTTTTTGGCTTCAAACAAAAATATGTATAAATTATGGCGACAGTTAGTGTAATTAACAGGGGTAATAGTGGGTTTAAATTCTTACCGATACTTTGTAACGAAAAGGGGACGATCAGGAGCGTTTCTAGGGTTTTCATTTAAGCCCCCATATATGTATTATTACACATATTAACACATATTTTGCTTGTTCAGAATCAGGTCTCAAAGTTTACTGTATAAACCTTTTTCTATGTTCAAGTACAATCAGAAAAATGTAACCAGAAAAGAACATATAGTAACTTTAAACTTACACTGATTAGCAATTTAAACAACACACCTATAAGGCTGGACAACGGAATAAACTGTGTGGGAGCCAACAATGTCAAACATTTATCTGTTAATTCTTTGACAAAACTGCTGCTTTTTGTTGGAAACTGGCAGACATAAAAAAAATTTTTTAAAAATGTGAAAAATACTAGTGGTAGTTAATGCCATATGCAGTGTGCAATGTTTTATATAGACAGTTTGGTTTTCCAATTAAAACAGCAACAGCATCTAAAAAAAAAATTGTTTTATAAAGTAGACTATAGGTTCACGGAGGATGTATTAAGGGCTTCATTTTCGCTGGAGGAAACAGCTGGTGTGATGAGGGTGAACACAGAGAAAACTTACAGTAAACTGATGAATCCCTCATTCAATTCAATTCAATTCAATTTTATTTATATAGCACTTTTAACAATTGACATTGTCGCAAAGCAGCTTTACACAATAAAAAGAAGTAAGTTTTTATGCAATGTGTATGAATCAAAATGATAAGATTGAGTAAAGACATTTAGTAAACAGTATTCATGAGAAAGAAACTGCACTGACGCAGATATGACAATTTATTAAAAAACACACACACCATGGCTTAATCCTCGCTCTGTGATGACGAATTGAAGATCGGAGGAGCCGAAGTCTGCCGCCGTTTTCATATGATATTTAAGATAGACGTGGGCGATCAGCAATTTGTGTAAAGTTTATGGAGAATTTTTAGGGGGGGGCTGAGTACAAATGTTAGGGGGGCTAAAAATGGCTTAGCGACGCTCATGGTGAGGATAAAGTAAACCAAGAAGATGGTGGACAGTTCTGAGAAACGTAGGAGATTTACTTCATATTTACACTTAATATCAGCTCTGTTAACGTCCAGGTTCTTGGGAGAATCCAAAATAGCGTTAAACAGAAAGCTAGTGCGTTATGTACTGTAGGGCGTACAATCTCTTGTTCCACTCACCAAGTAGTGGTCATGATTAGAAGGTAAATCGCAATTCAGCCTTGTGCTAGATCCGAGTTAGCTTTGTAGCTGTAAATGAAGAACATGGATAGTTCAGCTGTGAGTCTGAACATAAGATGACATAACATTATCAGATGTGTTTTCTTGCTGAAAGTGCTGGCTGTGAGCGTGGGTTTTGGTTTAGGCAGCTGCTCTCGCCGCAGTACTGCGGATCAGACGGACCTACTTTCGCCCCATGCTGCGATCAAGTTAGCGTAATCAAAAATGATCTAGTTATAACATCCCAGTGCTGTGACCATCCATTATCACCACACGTGGATGTGAAAGACCAACTGTATAATTAGAATAATTAAATTTAAAAACTATCTTTTTCTTATTTGTTATCTGTTATCTTGATGTCAACTAACAATTAATACAATTAAAAGAAAAAGAGCCAAGGTTAATGCTGTATTTAAATACAGGCTATAAATACACTCCCTCAAGTCGGATTTCGTACTCCTACTCAAACAAAATGGGATCGTCAAAAGTAAACAGAGTTATGCTGTAGATATTGTAGAATGATTTGCTTTAGATCAATCAACATACAGATACTGTTTATGCTCACTTGTGAAATCTATAACTCTGAGGTAAATATACATCATTTCTTACAGTTAGCTGTCTAGCTTGTTGCTAGTTTGTTGCTAACAAAAGGCAAACATACACTAAAGGTATATGTATATATATATATATATATATATATATATATATATATATATATATATATATTCTATTCTTTAGCTCTTTAGTCCCTTGCTAGATTCATTAGCTACATAACTACTGTAGCTAGCTCATAAATGTTCCTAGCTACATAATTTGCTAGCTAGCTAGCGACGATGCTCCTTACACATTATCTTATCACAGGTTGTCACAGAACGTACATTAATATCTTCTGATTTGTTTTGTGTTCTGTTTAATTTTGGTCAAATCTTAGGTACAAAAATATCTGTGGTATCAAAATGACCGGATCTAAATATTTTACCACTCAGAAATATTTACCATCCCTGTGTATGGGGTGAAATCATGAACATTCTCTGCCAAAAAAATGTAGTAGAGGCTTAATAACGTGAAAAGCCGAAGGGCTGAAGCGGTTCAGGCGGAGCGCTGAAGAGGCGGAAGTCTTGACAGAGTGAAACTTTGTCATCTCTGAGGCTGAGCCGAGCACACAGCTGCTCGAACACTGCACTCCTCCTCCTAATGAGAGCTTAATGCCTGGTCTGTCACATGTGCGGGGGGCTTCGTCAATCCCGTGTGTGTGTGTGTGTGTGAGTGCGGACTGGTTGTGCCGAGCAGCAGCAGCAGATTTGGTGTCTGCTTTTGCACTGGGACCTTGTTGCCAGGCAAAGTTAAACCCCTGACCAATGAACTCTTCCCTTCCAACTCCTGCTGCTCACCAGCTGTGGGTTCGTCTGTGTGTGTTTGTGTGTGTGTGTGTGTATGTTTGTTTTCGGTGAGTATATGTACACACACATGCTCAGGTCACACAAGGAAACCTACCTGATGTTCCTCATGTTTACACGAGCAAGGCTTTAAGTGAGAGTTGATTTACAGCGGTATCTTTGGCACAAAAATGTAATCTGTTCCGGAGACGAAATTTCATATTGCAAAACGCATTTTCCCATAGGAAATAATGTGAATGCAGATAATCCGTTCCAGCCACCCAAAAACGTTACCCATATTACCAATTTTTAGCATTTTAAGCATATTTTTGCATATAAAAACAATCAAATTTAGAAAAGACACGTAAATTAAGTGAAATATGAAATAAATAGACACTAAATCTTATTTCATATCTTAATTTATGATTCCTCTTGGCACCAGCTGCTTTCAAAACAAAACAGAAAGTGACGCCGTTTTCTTCTTCCTACCGTCCTTGCTAACATTTTTGGGACCCATGGTGCTATGTCTTCACTAAATCTTGCAAAAAATGTAAGCACACATCGCTTGTCTTTCTACTTTGGTTTGGTCGCTCGTATGTTGAAAATGCTTTGCATGCAAACTTTTCTTGCAAAATTTAAGTTCGAAATTTCATGATTCATAACTTATGAGGTACCACTGTACTTGTTTTGCTGCTTTTGTTCAAAGAGAGCTAACTTAACAAAGAAGCAACAAAAGTATGACCTAAACTGTTCTCCGTGGTTCATAACTGTAACTAATGGGATAAAAACTATGAAATGCTGTTCATTCATTATTAAAAGACAAAATGACAATTTTCTGTGGTGGAATAAAACATATTTGGGACATGCTGTGACAGAAAAACAATCAACTTTCGACATGGCCATTGTAGCTCCGCATCACACCAAGCTGATGTTGATCCCCGAAATATTTAATTCCTCACTTAACCCTCAGCATTGACATTAAATGTACCTGTACAATGATGCACTGTGTATTGTATCGAGTTGTGTTGTCTTGTCGACCGTGTATATTTTGTACATGCGCATAGTATGTTTATCTAATACAGATTTCTGATTCTGCCTGTGAGAGAAAACCCAAAGTACTGCCTCAGCAAGGCCACAGATTCCCCCCTGTTTCAGCATCGTCATCCTCGTACAGAAATCAATTCCCGCTGTGATGTGCTTTTCCTCGGGTCTTTGCGTGTGCGAGCGCAGACGGCCAGCCAGGCGCTACAGAGAAATCAATTTCCAGCCATTTACTCACATGAGCGGTTCCAGCATGGGATAAATTAGCAACAGAGGTGCTGATGAAACCCACACACATGCACACAGATGTAAAGGCATGCAAGGATAAACAGCAAGCAATGATAAGGCCTGAAGTATACAACATGTGGTTTACTGTACAGGATCGTAACACAACTGTAACACAACTTGCAAAGAAACAAGACACAAAAGAGTTACATTATTAGTGTGAGAGTACAAGAGGGCTAAATTGATCGTGCTTTCTGGGTGGTAGGGGTACACTGTGTCTCCTCGGGGCAGACAGGATCTGGTGAGCTCATGCATACACAAGACTGTAGCTTTACTTTGCGTTTTTGTTACACTGAACAACTTAGATGTGCTCTATTATGCAATATTCACACAATAAAAGCTAATCAAACTGTTATTTTTACACTTGCAATTTGAAGTTTACTCATAACGAGAGCATCTCAGTGTCCAAAAAACATTTAAAATTTTGACTTGTAGATAAAGAAATTGATAATAGAAGTTCATAAAATAATACATGTACAGTGGAACCTTGGATTACGAGCATAATTCAAAACACTCCAAATCCAAATAAAATCTTCCCATAAGAAATAATGAAAACTCAAATAATTAATTCCACAGCACAAAACAATAAATACAGAAAAATAATTAATACAATATATAAAGTAAAAATAAAACAAATTAACCTGCACTTTACCTTTAAAAAAAGTTAAAATAAATCCCAACAGATAAGTGTTTCCTTTTGTGTGCGCAGGCGCCGTGTATTTGTGTGTGTATGTGTGTGTATGTGTGGAATTGGCCCCTTCCCTTACCTCGTCTTAAAACTCCTCCTCCCTCCCCCCACCTCGCTTTTCACAACAAACACACACACAACGGAAACACTGTTTTAACGGGAAAAAAAGAAATCTCTCTAATGACACTCGCATGAGCGCAGACTATTGGAATCACTGCTGTAAAGTAAAAAACAAACAAACAAATGAACCAGCACCTTAACTTTGAAAAGAATCACGATAGAGCAGAGTTTCTGTGTAGAGCAGAGTGTGTGTGTCTGTGTGAAGCTGAGGAGGGGGGATGTAAAGGCGAGAGTGTGTGTGTGTGTCTGTGTGTGTCGGTGTCAAAAAACTCGGCACTCGTAAACCAAGACATGCTCATTTTTCAAGTCAAAATTAATTAAAAATCTTTGCTCGTCTTGCGGAACACTCGTAAACCGAGTTACTCGCGATCCGAGGTTCCACTGTACAAATTTTCATTGAACATGACTAGATGCCTTGACTCGAAAGGGAACATGAATGACACATTGCATCTCTTAAAAAATAATTAATAAAAAGAATAAATTTAATTGCTAGACTCCATGATCAGACTATTTTATGTGTGAAACAGAGGCCTCCCAGGAACCCCTTTAAAGGCTTTTCCCAAACATGTGGAAATGACATGGAGCGAGGTCAGGACTGTACAGGGGGTGTGGAAATAGGTCCCAGCTGAGTTCCTGTAATGTGCAAGTAGTGTTGGTGAATGATTGTGTGTACAGGTCCCACACAGAAGTTTGACTTGAACACCGCTTACGTCATTTATAAGCAAATGCAATATTTTCCACTATTTTGAAGAATAAGTCCATATTTGTAGGCACTGAAACTTTCTCTCTCTCTCTCTCTCTCTCTCTGTAGGACGGGCGAGGAGGTGGCCATGGAGGGGAAACACCTGCGTATGGGATCTGCAACCATGTCGGAGCAGCAGCAGTTTTCCGTCCGCTCTCAGTCCCTTAACTCTGTGGGAGGAGCAGAGGACGAAGAGGGCAGCCCGAACTCCCGCAAACAGCCTCCACCTAAACCGCGTCGTGACCCCAACACCAAACTCAGTTCCTCCTCAGAGGCCGTGGACCACAGCGCCACCACCTGCAAGGGAGGACACTCCCACAAGTGGGATGGTAAGTTTACAGTCCAGAGCGACCAAAGAAAAAGTGAACCAACATGGAAAAATTCTATCCCTGACTTTCTGTTTCAGTTTCTGCTGCCTAAAAGGTTGTATGATAATTGACAATCTGTAAATTCTTGTAAGTTTAATTTCTCTTCGACATTAACACTTTTCTTTCTCTCTTCTTACTTTTTTATTTGCTTAACTATTTCTGTATTTGTTTATATTTATTTTGTACTATAGTTTATTATTTATACTTAGTTGAGCTATTTATTTGTTAGTTTGTACTTAATGTTTTTGTATTTACTCATTTGTTTGTTTAATTTTCCACATTGATCGACTATACATGATTTATTAGAAACAAATTCTTCATGTAGTTTTAATTCCATTAATTTATTTACATATCTACTTTTTTTTACTCATTTGTTTATATAAAAAAATTCTTACTTGCATATTATCTTACATACTTACGAATTTATATATATATATATATATATATATATATATATAAATTAATTTGCATATTTTAATGTACATAATTTATCCTTTTCTTTTCATTCATTGACTTAATTTGTACTTTATTGATATGGACATTGCTTCTATGTATTTATTTATTTTCTTATTTAATTATGTTAATTTAGGTATACATTCTCTATTATGTATACTTTATATATTTACTTATCTATTCATTTTATTACATCTTATTGATACCAGTGTTTTTTTTTGGATCAATAGTTGAATTCATTTAGTAATTTACACTTTTTAATATCTATTTTATCTTATTTAAATTTATTTTACAAAGAAAAATACATTAATAACACTGAACTGAATTCAACTGGCATAAAATATTCCACTTCCGTTATTCGTGGTTATCACGGTCGCTTTGCACCTGTATTGCGAACCCCGCTTCTGTGTGCATGGAGTTTCCATGTTTCCCCTCTGCTTGCTGGGTTTCCTTTTGGTACTCTGGTTCCCTTCAACGTGCCAAAGACCTATGCAGTAGTCTGATTGGTGCTTTTAAAATTGCCCATAGTGTGTGATTGGTTATGCTCATGCCCCATGCAGGGTGTGCCCCGCTTTGTGCCCCATGTTCCTTGGGATAGACTCCGGACACCTTGTGACCCTATTATATGATTGATCTCACAAAGACCATGAACATATCACTGAACCTCCTCAGTGATCTCATGCCAAATGCCAGGCTATGAATGAAATGCGTCGATGCCCCAGGCGTGAATTGTGCACCGTCGCGTGTCTGGCGGTTAGAAACGCAGCCTCGGCTATGAATAAAGCGTTGTTCAAGTTGTTCACGTTCTCTTTGTCTCGTAATTACACACTCATCGTTCTGCATGTCTCTGTTTTTAATACCAGCGTGTTATTTTTACAGCAGACCACCGGTAATCAGGTTACAAGCCCGAACCGAGCGAGTTATTGGATTTCAGAGCAAGTGATTGGGTTAGAGATGTTATTTTTGGGGAGGCAAAACCAGAAAACCAGTAAAACAATTAGTTTCCATGTGCAATATCGATGGTGCGGTGCTTTTTAATGTGATTAAAGTGACATTAAAAGCATACATGTGCACAACAAGGATGTTCATGTACGGTTTAGTCACAGTCATCAGATAAGATTTAGGCAGAGATTTTTGATCTCAGCGCACGGGCGTGTAAAAAGTGTACTGAAGAGTGTGTTACTGTAGGGATCACAGCACGCACGCAGATCTTCCTCAGTGCCACGGCAACCGACCCACAGAAACAGAGAACCCCCCCTCTTGGTGCTAGACCAATCCAGACGTCAGACATCAGCTTCAGCCAATCGTCCGTGAGCTGACAGGACGTCAGGACGAGACAGCATCCAATCCGGATCGAGCTCCGCGTGGCCTAATCCAATAGGGAATCGCCAGTGTTGGGAAATGCGTTGTTGATAGTTATGTGTTGCGAAGAGGAGGAAAAGAGGGCGGAGGCAGAAGGAAAGGGGAGGGGTTACCAGGTCAGGCGGAATTCATTCAGAATGAGAGACTGACCTAGATTTAGACGAGATGGGGAAGAGGAGGCGGGGCTAAAGAGACAGGGACAGGAGGGGGAAGAGAGAGAAAGAGAGACAGGAAAGATGAGCGCATACCAAAATGCAGAAATGCATAAATAAGCCCCCTTACCCCCCCCCACACACACACACACACACACATAACACACCCGTCCCTCATCCATCCTTTACACATCATTAACACATCTATAGTGATTTCTTTTATTAGAGCACAGTCATGTGAAGGGGCTTGAAAAATGACTTTAATCTGGCTGAAGTGCCATTTCACCCCTTCCCGCTTTTATCAGTGCCTTTTTTTTTTTTTTTCCCAAGACCAGAGAGCGTAGTTTATCAATCCGGTAATCAATGCAGCAAATCCGGGATATCACTGCACTTTTCCTGATTTATCTTCAGAAGATCGTGAGGGTACAGAATGAGCAACATAGTGCATAGTAGTAGATACAAATAAAAGAAATCAACCTCATACATCTCCTTATGAACTAAACTTCAATTAATATAAACAAAAGCTGATTGACCAGTGGTAGCTTAGTGGTTTGCAATCATGCCTTGCACCTCCAGATCAAATCTTCAAATCTGAGATGTGTGTGTGTGTGTGTGTGTGTGTGTGTGTGTATGTGTGTGTGTGTGAGGTTTGCATGTTCTTTCTGTGCTTGCCGGGTTTCCTCCTACAGTCCAAAGACATTTGCTGTAGGCTGAATTGTATTTCCAAATTGCCCGTAGTGTATGATAGTGTGTGTGCTTGTGTCCTGCACGAGGTTTGGCACGCCATCCATGTGCCCTAGGAGATAACTTCAACCCCCCATTGACCGTACACATGATAAGTGTTATACTGTAGATGTTGGATTGATGGAAGGATAATTCTTAAAGCGTTCTTCATACATACAGTAAATTAGGAAGTTGTATGTCTTATAAAGTATATTGAACTGATAAAAGTAAAGCATGTCATGTCCGGAGTCACACTTTCCTCTTTATTACTTGGACTTGAGGTTTAACTCCGCTGCTGAAGGTGACTTTACCACCGGTACTGCAATGCATAAGCTAATATCTCCTCCTCATATTTTTTTTTTCCTTCCCCTCCCTGTTCACCCAGTGACTCAGGGCTGCAGCGAGGAGTGTAGACGAGTTCCACCTCCGAAGCCCAAGAGGAATCCCAACACCCAGCTGAGCACTTCCTTCGATGAGTCCTACATACTGAACTCAAAAGACTCCCCACCAATGGCTCTTTCTCCCATTTCTCCTGTTTCTCCTCCACAACCTCAGAGCCCGCAGCAGGACTCGGAGTCAGAGGAACCTGTTTATATCGAGATGTCAGGGAACGCAGGGCGAGATCCGCCCTCTCGCGCCGAGCCCGAGGAGCCGGGCGAGGCCGTCTACGAGGAGATGAAGTACCCCGCCTTTGATGACTTTGATTCACGCTGGGATCTTTTGGGGTACCGCTCTCAGTGCATCACACCGTGTCCGTCTGATACGGACATCCACGCTGCCATGAACTATACCTCCACCCCTCGGAGCGCATCCCATTGTGACATCCCTGCTCCGTTTCCTAACCTGCTAAGTCACCGTCCACCTTTGCTGGTCTTCCCACCGGCGCCTGCACAATGTTCACCCAATTCCGATGAATCTCCTCTCACACCGGTGGACGTGACCAAGCTGGCAATGTCGGAAAATGCTGCCTACTCAAAGTCTCCCTCGTCCTCATCGTCCTCAATGGAGCCCCTAAGTTCTGCCTCATCCTCTCACCTCAGACGGGCTGAGAGGGACCTCACAGTGACGCCCACTATCACAGTCTCAGGTCGCTCTTCGGCGCCACCGTTGCCATGTGCTCACTACAGGGGCTCCTCGAGCTCTGCCGGGGCTCAGCGGAGCCACTCGGCATGCCCGTCTCCTGTCAGCATGGGCCGTAGCCTGACGCCGCTCAGCCTCATGAGGGTGCCACCTTTCGAGGGGTCCTTCAGTGGAGCTGCCATGCCACGACACCACAGCTCAGCGCAGAACATCGCGGCAGGACGCTCACGGACACCCACCAGCCCTCTGGATGAGCTCACCAACTTGTTTACCAGCGGCAGGAACATGCTGAAGAAGAGCTCCAGCGGCAGGAAGAGCAAAGAGCCAGCTGAGAGTGAGTTTTACTCATGCCTGACAGATCGATCGGTTAATCAATAGGAACTCAATGGGATAAATGATTAATTAGGGCGTAAAGCTGTTTATAGACAGAATGAATAGCTGGCAATCAAATGAACACACCACTTCATATGGGCAGTTGTAGGTAGGGTTATATACAGTAGAGTTATATGGCTTAGCCGAAGCATCCAAGTTACCCAGTGATACAACGACTTTAATGGTAACAGTTTACAAATGATATCACACACTAGGACAGAGAACTAAAGAGCAAAACATTAACTTAACAATGTTATCCAGCTTGCTAATTTGTCCATGCTTAGATTTTTTTTTTTTCCTTCTAAAAAAATGTGAAAAGGGATTGGGTGTGAATACTTATACAAGGCGTTGAATCATGTGAAACACCACCAGCGTGCACT
The DNA here is from genome assembly GCA_013621035.1 of Clarias magur. Classification (NCBI taxonomy): domain Eukaryota; kingdom Metazoa; phylum Chordata; class Actinopteri; order Siluriformes; family Clariidae; genus Clarias; species Clarias magur. The sequence goes on along the minus strand of QNUK01000083.1, from coordinate 2,007,918 downwards.
TTCTGCTGTTTTCCCTACTCCCGATCCTCTTAATTCAATTCATCATCCAACCACCCAGCATGAACTGGGTTAAACTGGCTGAGATGGAGGAGAGAAAACAGCAAATCGTACAGTGCGGAGGATGACGACATCCGTTTTTTTTTTTTTTTTTTTCATTCCGCGCTCAGGGGATTTTTGGCTCTGTGAGCTGCTTTAATCCAAAAGCTGCAAATAGGCTGTAGTGCTGATCGTCTGATAGAATCCGCGGAGTTTAAGAACCCGACCCTGTTCTGGAAGCATTTTAAGCTATGGCAGCATATATACGTGCATGGTGTCTTTCTTACAGTGCTGCAGAAAGCCAGAGAGGTAGATACTGTAGCTGTGGTATGGGACGGATTTGCATTGGGCTTGATAGAGATCATGATTTTGTTTAACATGGCAGTTTGTCTTCTTCCAGAGTAAAATATAGGCACATTTTCTCTGTCGCATATACTGTAGGATTTTTATTTAATTTTATTATTTATAGGAGACAACTGAAAACATTTGCTTTCCTACAGTGTATAGATTGAAAATATATTGAATGGGCAAAATGATGCTACACATGAAAGACATACAGTATATTAGTGGTTAGTTTCACTTTGCCACAAATTCATTCTGATCTGTGAATTTGGAAGGGTGTGGGACTGCGGGCTAGTTGTCTGGTTACTGGACACCAGAAACCTAAAACACTAAAGCCTGGTCTTGCTGTTTTCTTAGTGTTGCTTGGTGCACATTTAACAATTCCTTTTTTCCTAACAAGGCATTTAATTTTATATATATATATATATATATATATATATATATATATATATATATATATATATATATATATATATATATATATCGTTGTATATATACCGTATACTGTATATGTCTTGTTCACCATCCAGGATCATTCTGTAGGATGTTTACGATTATATCCATTTTTAAGGAAATTGGTGGAAAGCCATTTTATAATTAAGGAAAATGGTGGAAAAACATCATTTTGACCGTTTCTTAAAGCTCTGCATGTTTTAAATAGTCAAGGCTGCGACATGTGGACTTTTCACATTTCATTACACTGGTGAAGGTATTTGAATACAACAACAACAAAAACAAAATCAGTTCAGTGCACTAATGGAATAGTGACGGTATTGCAAGCTGTCGCTTCGGGCGGATTTAATCTCTAGAGCACTGACCCCACTGAAAGCTTCCGTAAAACAAAGGTCGTATAAGTGGAAAAAAACAAAAAAAAAACCCTTTCAAATCATGCCATTCATTCTTTATGAGCATTTGAAAAATCTGTAAAATGCAGCACTGATGTGTGTGTGTGTGTGTGTGTGTGTGTGTGTGTGTGTGTGTGTGTCATTCAGTGCGTGCGTGTGCGTGTGAGGATAGAGCCACGTGCATGCAGAGCAGCTCTTGTTGGCAAGCTTTTGCTCCTCATGGTAACAGAGGAAGGGAACTCCCTACTGAGTCACTCTCTGAGGAACAGCAGACCAATCATGATGCAGGTCACAGCCACTACATTTCAGCAAGTTCTCTGAGGAGAGACAAGCTCGGACTGAGATTGTGATGCACTACCTGCACAGACATGCACTTTGCTAGGGAAAAAGAAAGAAAAGAAAAGAAAACAGCTGCTTTTTCTCTTTCATGTGCTTCCAGCTCATGCAATTAGTCCAGTGTTAATTAGGGCCATGGCCTGATTTTTTATTTTTTTTTCCCCTCATCAGTTCATCATAATGTTCTGTAAGCTTCATTTCCTCATACTGCTTTAAAAAGATATAGAAAACATAGTTTCTTTACACTTTTTGGCACTGCCATGTGGCATTTGGTCATCTTATTTGACACTGGTTTCATTTCCGTATAGAATGGTGCAATTTGCACTCACTTTCATGCAGTATTAGGACCTCATTAGGAATTGTGTTTGATCTGGATGGCATTTTGGTTGTAGGTGGAAAAACATAATTGAGGCCACTGATCAATGATGATGCACACATGAAACTGTACTGGCCATGAGCTAAGAGGCCCTCTGAAAGTGAAGCGAAGGATGACCAATATTTATCAGCAATTAGTAAAAGCTCAACTTGAAAATCATTACACGGTTCAAATCACAGGGTTAAGTAATAACAATGGTTTAAGACCTGTTTCACAGCTTGTTGCAATACAGGTGTAATACAACCAGGACATGAATATTACAAAATTTCTATCTTATCTTAGCACAATATTTAGAAGGAAAGAAAGAAATACCAATTCCGAAAGCACCTGCAACCACAAATTTACATGGAAGAACAAGCGCAAATCATGTTTAGGAGCGAAGTGACACCAAGTGGACAAATGCTATTCACAAGAAACGTGGTGTAATTTACAACAAAAAGAAGATTAAATACAGTATCTGAAATGTTTGATCTAATGATTACTAATGATGGCTGTATGCTCATTTTATAACCCTAATTCTCTATGAAGTCAGTCACATGCACAGGTAGTCATGTTCACCTTCTCTAAATACCTAGCAGGATGTAGAATGGTATACAGCTTTTTATATATATATATATATATATATATATATATATGCTTTTGGAAAATATTCATGAGAGAACTTAATGAAAACTATGAATATATTGATTGAAACTCTCTCTATATATATTGAATGAAAAGTCAGAATATATGTAATGTATTCCGAATATATTGAATGAACCTTGAGAATATTGAATGGATTCTGAATATATTGATTGTAAACTCAACATATAAAAATATAATAAAAAAAACTAATAAACTGAATATTGAAAAAAGAATAGTTATAGTTATTAGCAATGATAGAGTGGATTATAGTACAATAGGTTTTAAATGTGTAATCCACATAATGAAAAAGCTATTGAAAATTCATATTTAAATTTTTTTTTTTTTTTTTAACTATTAAACTGAAAACTGCAAAGAGAATGGTTGTATTTATTAGCAATGATAGAGTGGGTGATAGTGCAGTTGGTTTTACATGTGAAATCTCAGGAGCAAAAAAGTTATTGAATTTTGTTGATTTGTCATTTTTTGCAACTCAGTCCGTACCATAGTGCATTCATTTTCATACATACCTTTACAATTATTATTATTATTTAAATAATAAAAAAAAAAAAAGACCCTGATCTGATTTAACAAATTATCTGTTTTATTAGCACAAGAATTGTTTGTCATCATTTATTTTTAAATGTACATTAATATAATTAATCAATTAAACAAACTAATGAATAAATAATCCATACTGTAGCCTAACAGTGTAATACGTTTGATGTTCTGTGAGGTCGTTCTCTGTAATCTTGTGTATTTGTCTGTAAACAAACGGTTGGGTCTTGGTCATGCACTTTTTAGACGGTCCCTTAGTGACTCCATCTCTATAAAGCGCCGCACACAATATAAAACCAGCTTCACCGCGGTCTATAACCGGTCTTCCGTGGTGAAATAGCGAATACATTTCTTCATCCGTAGTCTGATACTGAGTGCGGCTTGCGCCACCACTTTGGGCCGGACACGCACTCATCAATGTGTTCACCATCTCTTCATTTCTCAGGATTGCAGCAACCAAGTTTCTCACCGACTCACTCATCCTTTCTAAAGATGGTGCTGTGTTTCGATGACGTCATGTTTCATTCAATATATACTTAGTTTTCATTCAATATATTCAGACTTTTCATTCAATATATCAGTTTTCAATCCATATATTCAGAATTCATTCAATATATATATTTTTTCAAGCAATATATTCGGAATCCATTCAATATTCTCACGTTTCATTCAATATATTCAGAGTTTTCATTAAGTTCTCTCATGAATATTTTCCTAAACGGCATGCCATTATATATATATATATATATATCCAGAATGGTTATTAATGGATGTTCAATGCCATTTTTTTTTTGTTGCAATGAATATTTCATATTTGAGTCCCTGCTCCAACCTGCATGAAAATAAAAACCTGTTCTTTTTGTTGAGTACAACGGAATCCTAATCTTGATGCAAATCTATATGCACATCTCTTTGTACAATAGTATCTCTCTGTACCTCTTTGTAGATACAATACTATCAGTGGAATCAGAATTGTTCAATGCTTTATGTGCAAATAAATAAAAAAAAAGGCTATATGCTCCAATTTGGGTTTTGCTTGCTAGAATCCTCAGACTTAATTGTAAACTCAAACAGTTACATCAAACAAGAAACCTTTCCATTGCTACTGCTTGAGGGAAACCTACCAGGAGATTAAGACCAGGTGATTATAAAGATTGACACAATTGATTTATAAAGCGGAGGAATTCTGTTTTTTGTCTTTGTCTGGTAAGGAGGAACATATTACTAAATGTTAAAACATGAGCAAAGTTCTGTAAGTTCTGTTTATTTTTCTCCAATAGGTGAAGCCAAAGGGAAGGGCCATGGATCTGAATCCAAACGGGAGCACAAGGAGAAGAGCCATCACCACAAGGAATCCAAACGGGACAAGGAGCGCAGTGGGAAATCCTCACATCGACGTGAGAGCAAAGACCGAGAGGCCAGTGGCATTGAGGCCTTACAGAGACGTGACAGTAAAGACAGGACTGGCAGCAATGCAGAGCCAATAGTCAGACGTGATAGCAAGGACCGCGGCTGCAATGTGGAGCAACTACCAAGGCGCAACAGCAAGGACAAGGGCAGCAATGTGGAGCCAATATCAAGGCACAACAGCAGAGAGAAGGGAAGCAATGTGGAGCCAATATCAAGGCGCAACAGCAAAGACAAGGGAAGCATTGTGGAGCCAGTAGCTAGACGAAACAGCAGAGACAAAGGTTGTAGTGGTCCAGAGCTACTTCCCAAACAGGGCAGCAAAGATCGAGGGTGCAGCACTAGTGAGCCCATAGTGAGACATGACAGTAAGGACTGGATAAGTAACAATATTGAACCTTTACCTAGACGCGACAGTAGGGACAGGATCTGCAACGGATCAGAACTCATGCCCAGGCAAGACAGCAGAGAGTTTTTGAGAAATGGACTGGAAAGACATGATAGCAGGGACAGAGTTGGTTATGGGCCAGATTTGTTATCTAGGCACGGTAGTAAGGATCAGGGAAGAACTGGCTTGGAGGGGCGACGCAACAGCAAAGAAGGAAGAAAGAACAGTGTGGATTATCTTCAGGGTAACAGCAACATGGCAGACTCTGGATGGGACTGTAAGGAACGGATGAGTAATGGGACAGATGTTGTAAATAGGAAAGACTACAAAGATAAGGGAATTCACTTGACAGAATCCCATCACAAGAGTAAGGACAAGAGCAGCTACAGTACAGAGTCCCCCAAAGCACATGACTGGGATACAAGGTCTGGACCTCCATCCAGTATGTCCAGCCGGAGTAGACGGTCACCCGTTAGTCCTTCTGCAATGATGGGGAATTCTGGTGAGTGGTGGACTACACATAATCTTTCATTACCCTACCTACCTTACTGTTTATGACGTTTTTTTCTCACGAGTGTTTTTTCCTTTTTGGTTACTGGGGTAACAAATTATAGTAGCATCATGATACTAAACTTGTGGTCAATTTCAAAAGTCCTCTCAAAAGTATCATCAATTCTACTGGGGAATAACTAAGAAACGGCAGGCCTGAACAAGAAAGGGGTCACAGCAGGCCTGGAACCTATTCCAGGGCTCTTGAGGCACTGGGCGGGGTCCAAACCGGGGTCCAACAGGGTGACAATCCATCACAGGCGCACGCTTACTAATATACCATTTGACAGGACATTTGAAATAACCAAATAGTCTAATCTGCATCTCTTTGTCCTCTGGGTGGAAAACCAGAGTACCTGGAGGAAACCCACCAAGCATGGAAAGAACATGCTCCACACACGCACACACACACACACAGACAGACAGACCAAAGGCAGGAATCGAACCCTTGACTATGGAGGTGTGAGGCCACAATGCTAACCATTACACCACAGTGCTGCCCTCTGGCAGTGGTTTGGATCTTATTTGCAAAGTGCTGGTGTGACTGCTGGGTGGCATGGCAGTATAGGTGATATTCTTGCTGCCTAACAGCTCCCTTATTGGATCCTGAGCTAGAGTCATTGCTTGTATCAAGCTTTGCGTTCCAACTAAACCCCCCCTCCACCAACCCCTCCCTCCTCCCCACCCCCGCCCATCCACCCTTATTTCTACCAACCTTCCAAAATAAATGCCAGTAATGGCCCTTGCTGTGAACAAGTGTGCAAACGAACATGTGAATGGTATTCTGTTATGGTCTGGGGTCCTAGCCATTGTATATTCCTGTCTCGTACCAGGCACAGGATCATCCCAAATCAGGGGTGGCATTATCTAAAAAACATGAATTCTTCTAAAGAAGAAATAAGGAAGTCCCTAGATGGGAGTCTCAATCTATTAAGAATTCCACCAAAACAGGGGCCACACTTAAAAGTCCAAGATTCCACCTTGATAATCAATTAGCCAACTGTGAGAGCTTGAGAATCAAGTAGCCATCATCAAGTGGCTCCTGCTTCATTGAAAAAAAAAAAACTGCAGCCATTCTTTATGTTCTTTATGCATAAGAATAAAAACTGTTGCTTTACACATTTTCTTGACAAAAATATATTCAGGGACACTTTTACTTGTTACTAGTTATAATGAGTTATAATAGTTATAATAGATTTCCATATCTTCTTGCAGAATTCAAGATGGTCCCCAAAGTAGCCCAGTTCCTGTCCATACCATTTGCACCCTCACCATTAGGCACACCTCAGAGACGACCTTCAGAGGCCCAAGAGGTACCAAAAATGTTTCTGTGTAGTTACAGGGTTGTTTTAATGCTTTTGCAACAGAAATATCAAGGACTCTAGACATAGCATCAGACTGATATTACAGATATTAATTCACTTTGTCAAAACTTGCAGATGCCACCCTTCCCCTGGCAATGTGGCGACAGCACAATGATGGAGACAATTGAGAGAAAACAACGACTGTGCCGTGAGATCCGGTCCCGTCCTCGTCCCCCCGAAAGAAGCCAGACGGAAAGCATGCCTAGCTGCAAGAAAGCCAATGGGCAAAAGAAATACGGCCCGCCCCCATATCCCAGTCAGACTACCGTCTTTTGGGACACCGCAATCTGATTGGTCGCTTAGCACTTCAGGATTTAGCTTTGCTCCTCCCACTGGCACCAAGATGAGGGGAGCTCAAAGTCATCCCCAGCACTGTTTCTGCTAAAAGACAGGCAGTGGGATTAACCTAGCAATATTTCTGAGCGTGCCGATCGTCAGGTTTTTGTATTAACCTTTATCTAATATTTTTGTATTGTGATTCCTTGTAAATGAAACCTAGCATTACCAGATATTTTCTAAACAAAATGGAATATCTTTGCAAAGAATATGTAGAGTTAGCACAAAACAGTTTGTTCTTTTGTACTTTTTCGCCTTGTTTTTCTTTTCTTTTCTTTGTTTTTTTTTTTTTTTTTTTTTTTAAAACACTGCAATGCAAAATACAGAACGAAACCATTAACGTTCACAGGCCTTTATCTTTCAGACCTCTCAAAAATGTCTGTGGTATACTGCCATATTAAAAATTAAGTGTATTTTCACATTGGATGTGAAATTGGACAAGGGCTAGCTTTCTTTTCGCTGCCTTGTCACACTACGGATTTGATAGAAATGTGCAATTAATGGGTATTGGTTTTTATTTAATAACTGATCAGATTTGTTTAATTATTTATGTTTTATGTGAGCTTTGCCTTTAGTATGCAAATTAAAATGGAAGGTATTGTATGGTACATAAGCATGTAAGAATGAAGTCATTGTAAAAAAAAAAAAAAAAAAAAAAAAAAAAAAGAAAAAAGTGGCACAGCACAAGAGTAACCGGTACGAGTTTATGAAAGGGCAATGAAAGATAAGACGAGGATGTAGGGTAAGATGCTTTTTATCCTAGGGAACCTATCTTTATTGGGTGATTTCTCTGTGATTTTGTAAATGGCAGAAGGTGTTGTAGCTGTTACTCTGGGCCTGTGGTTGCCAAGAGGTTAATGACAATCTGTAATCTTAAAGTATTCTTTAAAATCTTTAAACACTATTTAAAATGTTTTGTGGTTGTCTGAGAAGGTTTTTAGAAGGAAATAATTTATTGGCATGGTCACGCTTACTATATCTCATCATGATTTGTGATGGACACAATCAGCCCTATGTGGGCATTTGAAACCAATGACCAATGGCTCCGAGCTAGAGCCTTAAAGGACGTAGCAACTGTAGCTACATCACTCAGTAATTGGGAAAAATAAAGGACAAAAAATATATACACCCATAATCTTCTGCATCAGTTGGTTGGATACTTTTCACCCTCCCTCTACCTCAAGCATTCAGATTAATTCACACGCTTATTCATCTCCAAAGTAATTTTGAATCAGGGGTGGACAAATAATACTGTAAGTTCATTGGCTAACCCGTCGGGAAAGGGAAAGCTTCCCGGTCCTGTGTTTTGGTTGCTTGGAAACCTGATTGGCATGGCTAAGACGTGTCAGCTAATGTAATGCTAGGTTTCTAGCCAAATGCATTAACAAACAAGTTTATAAATGTGCAACATTCTCTCCTGGGTTAGAACACGTTGAACCACAAACGCCTGCGCATTGTGGTACTGTAGCAACAAAATGTAATGACCATGTGCTAGATTCGTTTTTTCTGTAGAGCTTGGGATATTGATTCGTCTGCCCCTGAAAGTAAAACCATCGCTTTTCATTCCTGCCATAAACTTCATGTATTGTTGGTAACGGTAACGCCTGTACACTCACTGTATCGAACGATGTAGCCTAGCTAACACTAGCTAATGCATTTGTAGGAGTAAGAAATTGTGTTTATGCTTCTAACAGCTCATGCTGAGCTGACAGTTATCTAAGTATTATTACATACCTCAATTTTAGCATTTGTGGAAAGAAAAATAAATGTAGCCTGTAGCCTGACAGCATAAGTAGCCTGTTTTTGCACATTGCGCAAACAGTACATCAGTGTTTTAAGGTTATCCCTTGTCATGCTGGAACAAAACAATCTTGGCTGGATTGTGTAACAGACCGAGTGGTAACTTTGTCCATGTCAGAATACACAATAAAGCTCTCTTTTAGAGAAGACGTATGTTAAAAGCTTGGAGGTTTCGTGGCTCTGTAAAAATCGAAACCATGGAATTGCCATACCTGATTATGTGTGTGGTAATAGGGGTTGTTTTTCCACCGGTTAGCATGATTTTCCAGTAAATCATACTGGCTTGAATGAAGCAAAAACACAACATCAGAGTAGCCATGACTATGTGGTCACTATGGTATGGTCACGTTTCTTTATTATTATTATTATTATTTCTATATTTATACCTTATGTGTTGTCGTCAATGTATGCAGCTCATTTATTACACGATTGTTCGACATTCACTTCAAAGTTCCCAGAGGGTGCTGGGTGAGGAACGCTGTAACGATGTACAATTTCTCTGTATGTAAAATGTGCACTGTGACTGGTAGAAAGACTACGTCCTTTGTCTTATTGCACTGAGTGTTCTTTTATCTGTATAGTAATGTTTGAGGAAACAGAAACGAAGTATACCGGTTGTCATGAGGGTCTTTCCGAGAGAAATAAAAAATGAATTTCAGTCTGCTCTTAAATGTGCTTGTGCTTTTAAAATTGCGTACGCTGTTCAAATACAGGCTTATGCTAGCAGTTCTCAACATACATCGTTAGTACTGAATTAATTTGTTTGAAAATCGCGTACCTGCTGCACACGTTAACATAACCTTATGTATGTATGTATGTATTTATTTACGTATTTATTACCTCAAACAAATCTGCTTTAATATGTGCAATATAAATTTGACCTAGCCTTTAGTAGCTGACTAATTGTGTAGCTAATGTATGTTAGCATTTAGAAAATGCTCTTAAAAAGCATCTAGATTATCAGCACCATACAGTATACGTTCACATTTTACTACAAAAGTTTCAACCAAGTAGCTGAATGAAAGCATCCTCTACTCTCGCAGACTGCTACTGTAGATGTTTTTGCTAAAGTTTGAAACCAACATCCAAGCGTCCTCGATGATAACTGGCCTGCTAGCATTCATGAAGTTGTTAGCTACTGTAGTTAAAAACATTTAAGTGTGTTATCTAACTACCTTTGGAGTTATATTTAATATATTATATATAATATATATATATATATATATATATATATATATATATATATATATATATATTATATATTATTTTCTAATTATAAAAGCTTAAAGTTTTCCACTCACCGTTCAAAAGCTAAACTCGGCCGCTAGCAGCAACAGGAAATGTGGTAGTTGAGTGCAGTTAATTGTTTTTGGCACACTCAAAACCATGACAATGTCTTTTTAATAATAAAAAAAAAAAGAATAAAAAAAAAAAAGCTTAAAACACATTAATTAGATTATTAATAATCATGACAACAACAAAATCATAATGCAAGCCTGAATGAACAAAAACTTTTATGTTTTCTCTAAAGTTTCACATACCCTCTGGAATCGAATAGTTATGTATTAAGAAATACAAAAATGCAAGCAACATTTAAGTAAACCGGAAGTAATTTCACAGCACTTAAAAAGGCGAACGCGGTTTTTCTTCTAAACTACTGAGAAAGTCAAACTGATAATATTTACTCATTGTAAGAAATTACAAATGACAAACATTTTGGAATGAACAAGCTGACTCAGCAATTTCATAACCGCTTCATGCAAACGTGGCAGCGACTGATGATCGCTCGCTGTTGTGAGGTGGTCTTCAGAGTGCGAGACTGTGGTGCTAAGCCATGCTCCTCCTCAAGACTCACCCTGGTCAACCAGAAACTGTAGACATTGGCAAAGAAATGGCATGTTCCACGTGGACCCTGGCACTCCACAAACGGCTGAGTCCTGAAGTCCTTCAGACAGCTTCCGGATGAAGTAAGAGACTGTCCACCACCCTCATCTCCTGAGCCAGTGTGCTGAGATAACAGATATGTGTAAGCACGTATACTGATAGCATTTACTTTACAGCATATAAACATTTATTGTATACAAGCAGTAATAATCATGGAATGCAATACAATACAAACAAGAGAATGCTATTGGCTAAGAAGTGTCTCACCTAGGTGAAAAGTGAATGTTAACGTAGGATCATACAGTATAACACAATTTGTCGTAATACTTAATGCTTATTATCTCCCGGTCCATGCTTTGTTTTTGTTTTTTGTTGCAAATATACATACACATTTATATTTTTTATCAGATAAAAAGAAACATATTTGCTTAATACAGTTTCATGCCCTTTTATGTAGTGGTTTTTTTTTTTTTTTTTTTTCATGCCCTTTTATGTCATTTAAAATTAAGTGAGACAGTATGATGTTGAAAAATGGCCATTTTGGGGGCACATATAAAATCATCTCTCCAAAAGAGCTGAAGTTAGCAACTTGAAATTCGTAGGGAAGCAAAATTGGTCCAAGATGCATAAACTTCAGATGTAGTTCCTTGGTACACTCAAAACCATGACAATGTCTTTAAAAAAAAAAAAAAAAAGTTTAAAACACATTAGTTAGATTATTAATAATCATCATCAACTACAAAAACAACAACAAAATCATAATGCAAGCCTGAATGGACAAAAACCTTTATCCAAAGTTTCACATACAGTCAAGTAGTTATGTATTATATGTATAACATATTATATTGTACCATAAAAATAAAAATCAGCAGTTCCCTCCACAGGCGCAGCATTTCTTTCTTTCATTTGGGGCTAACAGATGTAGCAATATGAGTACACATAATCATCAAGGACACACTCACCATGAGGAATGAGTAGCCAATCCATAGACTGCTAAAGCCATATGGACAGCCGGGCACACTGGTGTCCTGGCTGTGGATTGCCACAGCTGGAGCTGGAGCTTCACAAACCACACAGCGGCTGACGTACTGGTAAATCTCACCGCACGATACCGGCATCATGGGCAAAGGGTTATTGGTGCTCAACCAGTAGGACTTGTCATTGCGCCTGGCATAGTGACAAGTGGCAGAGTTACAGTAGGAGAAGGGCATGGTGCTGAAAACACGTAGACAGGAGCCGGCTCGGCCTAAACGCAGAGAGGGAGCAGAATGTTCATCAATGTTCACCACAGAATTATACATGTATAATTTTTTTTTTTTTTATTATAAACAATTTTATGATTTTACTCAATTGTCTCATATTAAAATTTGAGATAAACATTCGTCAGCTGTTCAAGAGACATCTATGATTTGGCAAATCATCCCCTCAAACTTGTTGTGTTTCTCCAACCATTCTTGAACCCTTTTTTCATGTACAGTAGTGTGTCAGGGCAAATTATTCTGCTGAAAGACACCACCGCCATCAAGGAATACTGCTTCCATGAAGCGGTATACTTGATCAGCAACAATGTTTAGATGGGGGGTACATATCAACGTAACCCACATGAATGCCATGATGCGAGGATTCATAGCAGAACATTGCCCAGAGCATCGCACTTACCAGACCACCTTCTTGCATTGCTCCATGGTCCAGTTCTGATGTTCACATGCTTATTGTAGGAGCTTTTGGCCGTGGACCTGGGTCAGTATAGGCACCCTGTTCAGTCTGCGTGACATACTGTGATGTTCTATGTGTTCTGACACCTTTCTATCACAATCAGTATTTGCCTTATCAGCTATTTGAACGCGGGCCAGGCTTTGTTTTGACACCTGCCTCATTTTCACTTTATAATTTCCCTGCTACCCCTAAAAATATTTTTGCCAACAGTGCGGTTTTATAGCAAAAAAAAAATGCATGTATTTCTATAACAACTGGAGTAACCAGCTTGGATAGATTTCATTAAAGTGCTTTAAAACAGTATTTGCGATTACAATGCTCTCAATTCTGTTGAAGGATCAGGAAGATAAGATATTTATCAACAGATCTTTGCAGAAATTAAAAACAACTATTTCAATATATTTCAACTGACAGTGACACAAAAATCCTACAAGAAAATTCTACCCAGGTCTTGTGTGTAAGCTCTCTCCTGGCCCTCCAAATAAAGAAGACTATAACCACTCCAGAGTAAAGGCATCCCTACTGGACACTCTGGCACCACCTCTGACTGGCTGTGGATGACCAAGAGAAATCCAGAGCCCATTGGATCCACTGGTCCTGGGAAACCTGGCTCACCCTGGGGCCCTGGTGGTCCTAGAAAAGAGAATGTACTGAGTGAGACAATATGGTGATAACAATTGGAGGACTTTACTGATGGCTCTCTGCTACACTGGTACCTTGTGGCCCCACAAAACCGTCTTGCCCATGATCCCCAGCATCTCCAGGTGGGCCTGGAAAGCCTACAGCTCCTGGTTTGCCCGGTAACCCATGAGGGCCTGGTAGACCCTTGGAACCTAAAGGGGTCACAATGTAAATACAAGTTATATTTTGTATTCTGTAATCATCACACTCTCCACTGGTCATGTAATGGGTTTAGGTAAAGATATCGGACCTTACCAATGGGTCCTGGATTTCCAGGGGGTCCATCTAGTCCTGAGGATCCTGGAGGTCCTGGTGCTCCCGATCGTCCTGGTAACCCACTAGGAGGGCGAATTTGAGAGGGTGGAAACACTGTACAACTATGACCTTTGGGACCTAGAATTAACGCATAACACATAAAGAAGCAAAATTACTGAGAAAATGCAAGCTTTCGAAGGGCAGTCATTTTTTATATTTTTAATTATGTAGATTCATTTCATTCATTCAGTTGAAGTCAGCTTCAATTGGTCCTAATATGCAGGAGACTATATAAATTTTTCCACAATTGTACGTGAGTGGTTAAACATAAAAGCTTCACATATATCTTATGCTAACATGGTTGTGAGAACTTACCTCTGTCCCCCGTGATGCCCTTTTCACCTTTAAACCCCGGTTGTCCATCTCCTCCATTAAAACCTTTTGATCCTGGCGAACCCATTAAACCACGGAGCCCTTTTTGCCCTGTTGGAGGAATTAAAATAAAACAGAACAGATTTGACTAGTCATGAATACTGTATGGTCGTGTATCGGCATGTCTATGATAACACCGTCTGACCTTTGAGTCCTGGTGGTCCAGGAAAGCCAGTATCCCCTGGGTATCCAACTGGACCTCTTGCACCAGCTTGGCCTGGTAGTCCTGGTTGTCCTTCATCTCCTGGATCTCCAGAAACTGCTGACCCTGGAGGGCCAGGGGGACCTAGTAAAAATAGCAGTTACAAATAAAGGCTTGTATTTAAAGTTACATGATTTACATTTATTTATTGAGAAGCCAATACCCAAATTGTCCACACTGGTATTCACAGGCCTACAAACCTAAGTGCTACTCAGTTTCCTTTATGTCTAATTCTGACAGTTCTACAGACTCTGACATCATAGGGAAAAAAGACATGTCAAAACACACAGAAGCACATGTTGATCATCCATTTGAAATTGGTTACAGAATTATGGTTAAAGACTAAATCTAATAATAGCAATTGCTTCCATGTTGCTTCTCTCAACAAACAGAAAACTACATGTCACAGAAAGGTGTAGATTCTCTACATACAGTAATCTCCTTTTGTTCAATGCAAGTGTTCCACTGCTTAAAGGTTTTAAACATTGCTCTACAAAATAAAAAATATTTAATTCTAAAAACTCTCACTTTTAAGGTTTTCATTTGACTCAAACGTGTATGTTCAGTGTAGTCAAAATGTATAAACCTGTATGTCCTTGATTTCCTGGAACTCCAGTTGGGCCTCGGTTCCCTGTGAGCCCTCGAATTAAAGTTTCACAGCTTGTACCTGTGGCACCAGGTGGACCTGGAGTACCAAGGGGACCTGAAAAAGCATTCACATCTTTACAGCATAATGTACCATAAATAACAACAACACTAATAACCACAAAAGAACAAACAAATGTATAAAGATAATTTTGAGAAGTAAAACTATTGGCTACAATCTCGAAAAGAGTATATTGTTAAATTATATAATTTTAGATACTATAATATTCCAAAACAAGAGAAAGCTGATTTAAAACTGCAATAAAATTTTTTTGCTCATCTTGCAAAGCACTTACAAACTAAGTTACTCTCAATCCAAGGTTTTAATGGTACTGTATGTGAAATGTAACATTGTTGTGTCTGCGCTTTTAAATCACATGTATTTGTATTTGACTATGAACTCTGTTTTGTTGAAGATTTTCTGACATTAGGATTATTCAACATCAGAACAGCTTCACAGGACAGCCATTTTCTATCATCGGGCTTTGAAACCGACTCCTTTCTCCCGTACCGCTACATGCGCACACATACAATATACCAGATTTTAGACATTTTATACATTTATTTACACACTGAAGATATTATATATAATTGTAAATATTGGTATCTGGTGCACTGCAGTGTCTATTTTTTTTTTTTTTTACAATATACGTGAGCTACATCTGTGATTTGTTCGCATCTATGAATGTTTATAGAAGAAGAGGTCTCACGGAGTCAATTCCTGAGGGGACAGAGCTAATACAAAATCGGCTTAATGATTTGTATTTTAATGTTATGGCTGATCAGTATGTGAGTTTCAATAATTTTTTGTGACCTTGGTCTCCAGGATATCCAGTCTCTCCTTTGGACCCAAACCCAAAGTCTCCTTGGCTTCCTGGGTCACCAGGTGGGCCTCGGTCTCCTGGATCTCCTTGTAACCCAGGAGGGCCAATATTATCATTATCTGTGATTTAAAGGTTGTAAAATCAAATATACAAACCTACACAAATGACCTGGAATATATGTAACTGTCTATATTGTTCTCACCACACCAGCCTTTCTCCCCTTTAGGACCAGGTAGTCCATTTAAGCCATCAAGACCAGGTGGTCCTTGAAAACCTAGGGGAAAAAAAACATCTGTTAGCATTTTTCTACAATAACACCTCAATAAATTTAACCTTCAACGGAAGAACTTCGCATTTGGATTTGAAAAGGTTTGAAGTACCTTTCTGACCTGGTAGACCTCGATACCCTCGAGGTCCAGGAAACCCTGGAATGCCTGGAGGACCCAAAGGACCAGAAATACCTGGAGGACCTCTATTTCCTAAATACACAAAGAACCACATATTGAAGTTTAACCTAGACAAGTGAGACAAAGGCATTGCCTCTGAGGAGGCAAGAGATTACCTTTGAGGCCATAAGGACCTTGTGGTCCAGGTGGACCAGGATGACCAGGCTGTCCCTGTGGCCTTTGATGTCCTGGCTCTCCTGGGTCTCCCGGGTCTCCAGCTGTGACAGGATGATGGTACTTTATGTACTGCATTCTACTAAAGCTAAGCTCTGATATATCAGCACAAATGTCACTCACCAGAGTATTCTATAAAAGAGAGGAAACACAGGATATATAACAATTCAGATCACACAGCACACATAGATTATAATTTTAAACGATAAAGCTAAACAAGTTGAAACATTGAATGCATGAACTTTTTTTTCATGCATTAAAGAGATCAAAGAGGTACAATCCAGGGTGTTTCGAGTTTGTCTTGACCTGCACTATACTTCTTCAAAGTTTGGTGAAGATAGCATTTTTTATTCTAGAGTAGATTTTATTTAATTTTTTTATCTTGGCCATTGTAGATGCTTAAGAGACACAATGTCAATAAAATAAAAGAGTTAACACTGTTATGTCAAGGGCACTATTTATCATAATTTCTTTCTCATATACTTGCCCCCTTTGATGGACAAGTATATCAACAAATCAACACAAGTTCTCCTGATTTATCGTCCTTTGGTGGGAGTGGACTCTCCCTACACAGCAAAATCCGTAGTCTTGAATTAACACCCAGAGTGTTGATTAAACACTTTCAGAGTACATTCGTGACCATTAGGTCATATATAAACACTTGGGGTGTTAAATCAACACTGGGAATTTTGCAGTGTAGATGAGTACCCCATCCACAGGGTGTGGTACTTTATTAAAGTTTTTCCTATAATTTTCCTATAATTTGTTTTCCTATGAGTAATAATAAATCACAAAAAATCTGACCTTGGCATCCACTATTACCCTTACTCCCCTTTGGTCCAGGAGGACCAGGACAACCAGCAGAGTCTCCTTTGTCACCTGTAAAACATTTTGTCGAAAAGGAATTTGTTTTAACTTGAGTTGTAAACTTGAGAAATTTATTATGTTGGAAGAATAAAAATAACTAGCTTTAATAATTAGCAATGATACACAATTTGGTGGCTTCAGTATGAGCAGTTTGCAACAGTTAGGACTAAAATGTTTTTCAAAACAAATTAACACTACGTTTTCTCTGTGACATGACAAATTGTGGTATCACATTTCATTATCTTTAAAAGATTAAAAAGAGATGAACAGATGTTCGTTAGTGAATGACTGTATAGAGCTGCACAAAAGTAATAATAAAAAAAAAATAATAATTTTGCATATCTGCATATGATACCTTTCTTGCCTGGCAGCCCCTGGTAGCCTGGGGGACCATTTTGTCCTGGCAAAGCTAAATCACCCTGTATAAATTGAAAGATATATAATATGTTTATATATAAACTATGTTTAATAGTTATATTCCAGTTATAATATGTTATATAGTTATATTATAGTTATAGTTATATTCCAAATACAGTAATTACCCAATTTAATATTATTTGACAAGTAGTGATTTACCTGCTCTCCAGGGTATCCTGGAAACCCCCTGCTCCCTGAATAGCCTTTTGGCCCTTGTGGGCCTGGTGGCCCCTCAGTACCACTTCTTCCAGGCAAGCCAGGGGAACCTTGCTGAGATCCAGGGGCACCTTCAAATCCATCCAAACCTGGTTTTCCAGACAACCCAGGTAGACCTTGATGTCCTGAGTGGTATAAATGTGATAAAAGGTTATTACTTTTTACTTTAATATTTTTGGTTGATGACCTTGTACTGTATGTACGGTAGTGTAGGGCAAATTTCACAAATGAAATAAATGAGAATGGGCGTTGATTTGTTTTAATTCAAACCACAAACAATGCAATTTTTAACAACACAAACAACCTATTAAACTCACAGAATCCAGCTGTTTTCCAAACCTATATTTTTTTTTACCAGCTATTTTACCTCTAGGTCCTGGAACTCCTGATTCTCCACTGAGTCCAGGTACACCCCGTCTGCCTTTCAGCATGGTAAAATTACCTGGAGTTCCCGGACCCCCCTTCATACCTGAGTAGGTTATGTACAGCACCAGTCCGAAATTTTAATAGAACACGGCTCCAAAACACCAATGTACATAATCGCCACCCAAACTGTAAGAGTAAGTACCTTTGGTTCCTTTGGAGCCAATGTATCCAGGCAAACCAGCTTTCCCCTGATCACCACTCTCTCCTTTCCTGCCTGGAGGCCCTGGTAACCCTGAATTACCAGGAAATCCTTTTGCTCCATCCAAACCTCGTTCCCCTTTCGTTCCTTTAAAGCAAATGTTTGTGCATGCATTTAGATTATCTGGAGGTAGTGACACTTTAAAAAAAATGTGATTAGACTTTTATGAAAGGGCATTACCTTTTATACCAGGAAGCCCATGTAATCCTGGTTCACCTTGTGGTCCTATTGAACCGTATGGCCCAGGGGGACCAGGTGGGCCAGGTAGGCCAGGTGAGCCTGAAGGACCATTTAGTCCATATCCTGGAATGCCAATCAGTCCTTTTTCTCCTTTTATACCTATATGAAAATACAAAATTTGACTGAAAGTGGATTATAATCTGGTCTCATGATATGGTGGGCTCACAACTTTATACTTTAATAACAAATAGTCACACCATAGAAGTGACAAGGGAGCTAAAAACAAGAACTTCCCAAATTTATAGTCAACACAGGCTCTATCAAAGAAAGATGCATGAAAGATGCATTCTGCAATGAGTCACAGGAAGATATATTCAATCAGTTCAATCAATCAGTTCAATCAGAATGCGTGTACAATAACTGACCTGGCAATCCAGGCAGACCTTCAGGTCCTGGGGGACCTGGTGGACCTGGTAAGCCTGGGAAAGCATCACAAATTTCAGGGGAAGTCCCTGGTATTCCAGGTGGACCTGGATCACCATCATCTCCATCCTGGCCTTTACATCCTCGAGGACCAGGGGGCCCATTTTCCCCTAGACAAGGTATAGAAAGTTAGTCAATATGATGAACATTTATAAGCAGAAATGTTACAAATGTAATTTAACATGCAAAATGTACCTTTTACTCCAGGAGGACCCAATAGACCACGAAAACCCTTTGGACCAGGGCTTCCAGGCAGCCCAACTAGTCCAGGAATTCCAGGACTACCAGATAGATTTTCTCCCTGAGGCCCCTTTAGCCCTGGTGGTCCTTGTGGTCCAGGTGAGCCTGGTGGACCAACAAAGCTGCTTCCAAGGGGACCTGGATCACCTGGATCACCAGGCATACCTGGAAGACCTAAAAAGTAAAGTTTTAAACTTGCAGGAGTGAAGGAAAGATTAATCCCCAAAAGTTTTAAAAATACATGTGAAAATTTACCTTGAGGCCCATGCCATACATATGCATCATCTCCTTGTTCTCCTTTTGGGCCTGATATACCACGAGGACCATCATACCCGGGTGGGCCTGGTGGCCCGGGAGCTCCTGTTTATCACAGGAGTAAAGTTGTCATTTCACACTGTCACAACATTCTAAAGCAACTTGCATTTAAGCTGATTTCAATGTGGTAAAACTGATCACACCTTGGTTGCCAATGTCACCCTTTGGTCCTGGTGGCCCAGGATTATAAGGACAATATGAAGATCCTAAATATGTGGGTGCAAACTGCTTATTTACGCATCTTGGATAAACCACTTAAAAATATATATAATTAGAATTTGTCTCAGAAAAAGTGTGTATCTCAGACCGGGTGGTCCAGGGAATCCAGGCAGACCATCAGGGCCTTGGTTTCCCGGTTCTCCTGGCAGCCCCCTTGGGCCTTGAATAGCTTGGCCGTGAGGACCTTGCAGCCCTGGGTAACCTTTAGGCCCTATGGGACCTGGGGAACCTTTGTATCCTTTTGGTCCTTGATACCCATTTCCCTATGGGAAAAAAAAAATAAATCCATTGAGAATTAAACTTTTTGAAGTGACCATTAAGAAATCTGGAACTACGTCAAAATATACTATCAGAGTTTTAGTGGAAATGCCAAACATTTGTCTAACAATTGACTTACCGGTGGTCCTGGGTCACCAACCAAACCTTCTGGTCCTGAAACACCTGGCTGGCCATTGTCTCCTGGTTGACCAGGGAACCCTGGATCACCCAAATCTCCTTTTATCCCTTTTATGAGTTAGAAATGAAAGCTATTAACCCCGGTGTTGCAATATGATAAAAGTACAGTAGTCAGTCTCTGTAAAATGTGATGTACCAATGTGATGTAATAACCAAATCTCACCTTTAACTGCTGAAAAATAAGGATCTCCTTTCTGACCTTTGTAACCTTTTGGACCACTTGGACCTTGATGTCCCTTGAAATTATGTAGTTTTGTTTTTCAATTGGCATGGTTAAAACGATAGCAAAATATTGAATAATTAAAGAATGCAATCTTTTTTGTTGGACCTGTTTGCTTGCTAGTTTCACCAATCTTTATTAAATGTTTTCATTAGCAAAGCAAACAAGCAAACGAAAATTTACTGGTAGATTTACAAAAGCTTCAGAAGAACTCCACTGATAATGTTCTTACCATAGTACCAGCTAGGCCTGGATCTCCTGGGGGTCCTGGATCACCTCTCTCTCCTGCCCTGCCTGGGGGTCCATCATAACCTGGGGGACCAGGAGGACCAGCAGGACCAAGTGTCCCTTCCCAATCTGACTTGCAATAAATATCTCCAGGAAAGCCTAAAGCATATATAAAAACACGGCATAAACATGTAACTGCAAACTTACTGACGTTATATATATTATGGGGAGAAATACAATATCATACAAATACACACCTTCTTCTCCCTTGGCACCTTTTATCCCTGGTAATCCTCTGTCCCCTTTTTCCCCAGGAGATTCCAAACCGTGAGGCCAACACCTACCTTTAAGATACAAATGAACACAAGATATCAGGACAGTTTCCTTACATCACTGTAGCCATCATAGCTGTAGGGCTTATAATTGACCCATTATCTGTGGCAGTTAAGTTCATTTTGTAACCAGTGGTGCTCAACCAGCTAATTTTTCACTTCACCATACTTCACCATGAACTTTACCGTAAACTTTTACACTTGGTAAAAGTAAAGCAAAGGTCAGGAAAATATTTCATTGATAAGATTATTCATTTTTCAAAGAAAAAAAAAAAACTGTTATAATAACGTAAGTCTGAATGCTCAAAAGTGTCTTACCTGTTCTAACTGGTGAACCAGGTTTACCTTTGACTCCTTTAATCCCAGGAAGCCCAGGCGGCCCAGGAGGTCCTGGTTCTAAGTCAATAAACAGACCTGAGTCTCCTTTGAACCCTTTGGGCCCAGCAGAACCTGCACGTCCAGGATTTCCAGCTGGTCCTTTAGGGAAAAAAAATAAGCTCTTATTTAAGATGAAGACTAAATGAGACAAAGCAACGTTAACAGAAACTTCACGCTTACCTGGGAAAGATTCTCCTGGTTGACCAGGGACTCCTGGTTGTCCCTTGATTCCATAATCTCCAGCTGGACCTGGTGGTCCACAAGGCCCTGGAACACCAGGTGGCCCTGGATCAAAAGACACGAAAATAATGACTTGCTTTTTTAATGGTTGTGTGTATTCGTGCAAGTGAGTCAATTGATGACTTTTCCTCACCCCGCTCCGTGTTGAGAGGACCTTTTAAACCTGGGTCGCCCTTTTCACCCTGCATGGAGGTTTAATAGAATGCTCATGACGTATGACATCATGTTTGGAAGTAGCAAGGTCGTAGTATTGATGTTGATTGTTTACCTTCTGACCAGGGTGACCTCGCTGGCCAGGTGGACCTGGGTTACCACTGGGTCCCTGAGCAGAAGAGATATTAGCAATCTGACCTGTAATACTTTTGATTTAAGGGTAAGGTATTGAAATATTAATACTACCTTGATGTATAGGTGATTAATGTTCTTAATTAGACAATCTACATAATATGAGTTGTGCTGTATTTGATTAGGATTCAAACGAATGTCATTTATAACCTGTAGACCTGACGGTCCTGCTGGTCCATCTTCACCTTGGGGACCCTTAAGAAAAAAAGAGATTCATCCATCCATCCATCCATCCATCCATCCATCCATCCATCCATCCATCCATCCATCCATCCATCCATCCATCCATCCATCCATCCATCCATTTGTTTATTTATTCAAAATCTTACCTGTAAACCAGGAAATCCAGGAATTCCTTTTTCCCCTTTTATACCAGGACCTTGTCCCTAAAGATTGGATCAAAACTTGTCATTGCAGCCTTTCAGTCTGACACACACCTAACAAACTGCACACACCAAAACACACACTTATGCATACTGACATCTGGTCCGTCTTGTCCACAGAGTCCCACTTCACCCTTTTCTCCCTGTGATCATTAAAAAAAAAAAAAATCAAGTGAACTATTCTAATTATTCCATTATTTGTTTATATTTTGCTTATGTTGAACTCATAACATCAGGATTTCTTACCTTTTCTCCTTTAGGAAAATCCTCAGGTCCAGGGGTAACTGGACGACCTGGTGCTCCAGGTTCTCCAGGTTCTCCAGGATCTCCCTGGGGCATAGAGGAAATTCTGTGAAGCTCAATATTCAAAGTGCTTATAATTGCGGGTAAATCTGATTTCTTTTTATTAATAAGTTGGACAGAGAGTCCTGCCGGACAGAAAGATAGACAGACATGTACGTGGGCTTCAACCTGAAATAATCATACTATCACTGATCACATTAAGGCTGGTCAGCTTATGCTTAGCTTTAACCTCTCAACTCTTCTCTCATCAACGACACATACTTACACTAGTAGTATATATCGTGTGAATGTACCTAATGACATGTCATGTCAAGACAAGAGAAATAAAACAAGAAGCAAAGAAAGACGAGGACCAACTGGCTGGACCAGGAGACAAATTTCTCCGAAGTAATTTTTCAGCTTTAACTTTTACATTATAATGTCGCCAAGCTGTCATTATTCACTTAGCCTGAGCTACCAGTATGAGCTAATAAGATGGCTAATGCTTTAATCTCCTCTCACTTAGACAATTATACAGTTTTATTTCCAGGAACAGCCGAAAATGCTTCAGTATCGTGTTTAGGACTTTGCCGTCAGAGCGAGCGAGTTTGTCAGAGAATCACTTTAAACGTCTCTGTTAGATCTGCTTAAGCATCTCGACACTCTCTGACTGTTTCAATTAGAATTGATTTTAGAATCAGTTTCTCTCTTATTAAAGCTCTTAAAGTTTTTCAGCTCCTTCATGCATCTCGGAAAAGCGAGACACGCTGCGAATCAAATCGAGTTTGAGGATAATCGAGTGCTCGTTGTACATCCCGAGAGCATGTGGAAAGCAGAGGAGGCCTTTTAGATATACGCTCTATAACGGCCCTCCTCGCACCTCCAGTGCTAAACTAACGCAGTGAACGCCAGACACCAAACCTGTTCATGATTACGTTTTGGGCTAAGTGATTTTTTTTCCACCAAACTATTGCATTCCGTTGTGTTGCTGCCGCTCATTCATCGTCTGTGTTTACACGACTTCCTGTATGCAAGCTGTAGAAACAAATGCAGTAAATGTGTTGAAATAAAATGACTGGAAGGTTTTAATATGCAGATTTCTTCCCAAGGTGTACTTGGTCATGTGATCAGGGCTCATTATAATATTTGAGGAACAACCAGAGCTGACACCGAAATATTCAAGCAAACAGTAACAGCTTCTGCAAAGAACAGATGTAAAGTGGCACAGAAGACTTTTTAATCCCTGCTAGAGATCACACAGGAGATTAGAATGAAAGACCATGTGACTTTTATGCACTTGATGGAAATTTGCATCGATTAGGGTACTCATTTGAAATGCTTTCACTTTGAAGGCATCCACGGTTCAAAAGAAACAAACAAATAAACAAAAGAGAAAAAAAAAAACATTTAGTAAGTGTCTGCATCATACTGATTCCGTACCTTTATAGCCCCAAGAGGTATTTTATTAGTCTTATTTCATGATTATTTCTTATTATCTTAGAGGCTCAGAACATAGGATAGGCTCCAGGCCCCTGCGAGCCTGAATACAGGATGAAGCGGTATAGATGAGTCAGTGAGTGAGTGAGTGAATGAGTGAGTGAGTGAGAGAGAGAGTGAGTATACAACTGAGCAGCTGAAGGTTAAGGGCAACAGCAGCAACTTTGTGGTGCTGGATTTTTGATCCTGTGACATTCCAATAAGTAGCTCAGGAGTATCTCAGTGGTTAAGGAAAGAAAAAGATCAGATGTTACCAGCTTCAAACCCCAGCACTACCACATAGCCACTGTTGGACCCCTGCTGTGTGATAAGTGGATAAGTGTGCGTGTGTCAAATAGCAAAATATAAACGTCTAATTATTATTACTGTTTTTGATGTAGTTTTCATATTATTATTATTATTATTATTATTATTATTATTATTATTATTATTATTTACTGATTATTATTATTATTATTATTTTAATTATTATTATTTATTATTATAATAATAATTTTTATTTATTATTATTAATTTATTATATTTTCATTATTATTATTATTTTATTTTATTTTATTTTTTTTTAATTATTCTATTATTTTTAAAATGTATTTAGTTTTTATTATTCTTTTTTAAAATTTATTATTTTTATTTTTTTTATTATTATTATATATATTTTAGAATTACTTTTTTATTATTATTTTTTATTTTATTATTATTATTATTATTATTATTATTAATTTATTATATTTTCATTATTATTATTATTTTATTTATTTTTTTTTTAATTATTCTATTATTTTTAAAATGTATTTAGTTTTATTATTATTTTTAAATTTATTATTTTTTATTTTTTTTATTATTATTATTATATATTTTTAGAATTACTTTATTATTATTTTTTATTTTATTATTTTTTATTTATTTATTTTTATTTTTTATTTTTATTTTTTATTATTCTTTTTTTATTTTATTCATAATTTATTATTATTATTATTATTTTATTATTCTTTTTTATTATTATTATTCTTTTTTATTATTCTTTTATTTTTTATTATTTTGTATTATCTTTATTTTTATTTTGTTTTATTTTGTTTTATTGTTATTTTTATTTTTTAAATTATTAATATTATTATTATATATATTATTATTAGGGTGGAGAGTGGTATAAACGCTGTGGCCCCACCCCTTCCAGGGACAAGGGTTTGAGGCCCACATTGGATTCATTTCATGTTCTCCCTGTTCTTGGTGTGTTTCCCACAGTAATAAAATAAATCAATTATTATTGGTGTTTCCAAATTACCCACAGTGAATGAGTGTGGATGCTCCAGGTCTCCTGTCACCCTGAACAGGATAACAAATGTGTTATTAACATTCTCTGCACTTTGCTTGTTTAGTAAAAACTTTAACTTTTTTTTTTTTTTTTTTATGTTTTGCTGTTTTGTTCATCCTGATTTGAAGGATTATAATGTGATGTAATAAGTGATAGTGATTGTTCCTGAGCTCAACTCTGGCACATTGTTTTCATGATTGTTCCTGAGTTTATTCTTAGTTAGGATTTCAGCTATGGGACGTGTTAGACCTTAGTGCGGTGGTCCCCAAATCATCTAAAACAAACAAAAACAAAAAAACAGTGGAATCAAGTTCTGGCTCTTTGTGGAGAAGATTGAGGACCACGGCTTTAGAGGTGTTCTCTTTTCTTTTTTCTCTAGTGCCACTTAGTGGTCAAATTGTGTCTGTACAATTACTGTAGAACGCAACTGTGACTGAGTAATGTATTAAAAGTATGTGTGTATAAAATGAATTTACATTGCAAAGTAGCAACAAAATAGTTCATGCAAACCTCTCTAGATTTACTTAATAGTTTCCTTTTTTTTTTTCACCTCGGTTAAAAAAAAGGGGGGAAAAAACTGGAAAAGAAACACATAACTCTTGTCACATTTCTAGAATACAAAATGCACGTCATATTGATAATGAAAAGTTCTTAATATTTAAACAAATATTAACAGGTTCTTTGGATACCATAAGGGTTCCTTGTAGACCGACGGTGTGCTCCTGTGTCTGAAAGTGTTCCACACTAGGCAGACTCTTCAAACAGCCAATTGTAGAACTTCGGAGAACTTCTACTCTTTTACAGGTACTGTTTGAAGAGATAAACATTTCTGCTCACAAAAAGCTTCAGAACTTACCTCATCTCCTCTTGGACCCAGAAACGACCAGCCCTGAAACCACAGAGACTCTTCAGTGTAACTGTACATCTGTATTATCTGTTATACGCACATATACACTCGTAATTATTGGCAAAGAGAGATATAACACATCAGGATGTGTGTGTGTGTGTGTGTTTGCTGGACGCTTCAACAGTATGATGAGTACAGGGTAAAGTATGTAAATAGAAGTGTGTATGTTTATATGCAGACATACCGGCAGTCCTCGTGTCCCCGGGGGGCCCTTAATGAAGAAGAGCAGGAAGAATGTCAAGCAATGACGAGGAAAACAACTCGACAGCTTTGATGATCAAACCATTCAAGACCGTTTTAGCTTTGCTTTTGCACTCGAGCTCCACCACCCATTTTGTCCCATCTAAATAAAGTCTGACCCCCAGATGACCCCTAGCATGTGCAAATATATGCACCATATGCTGTTCAGTTCAATTTCATTTCTGGAGCACTTGGACATCATCATAAAGCGGCTTCATTTAATAAACAAACAAACAAACAAACCAACAAATAAATAAATAAAATTCTGGATATAAACTACCAAATTATTTTATCTTTATAAGCGTGTCCCTTATGAGTCAGTCTCTGTATCAGTCCCCATGCACTGCTCATAACATACTACTACTGTATAGACGTAGATACTGTAAATAGAATTGCACTACTCATAATTGCTGCTCATACAGTAACTCACTACCGTATATAAACTGTAAATACTCAGGATTGCATTATTCATAACTGTTGCACATCTTGTACGTATATAACAGCCACCATCATTACACTCTCCATAACAATTCGCACATTACATTGTACACGACCTTCTCAAACTGTCATAATTATGCTTATGTTATCATAATCATGGACTACAATACTCAATTCAATTCAATTTTATTTTTATTTGTACGGCGCGTTTAACTATTTTCATCGTCGCAAAGCAGCTTTACACAATCGAACGGATTATTTACGTTTGTATGAAACGTATGAATGTGTATGAATAAAAAAAATCAACATCATCCTTCACTGCATGCATCTGTAATCATTTGCACTCGTTGTATATAACTCCTTTTACGTACGGTATAAAATGTATTTTGCACTGCAACAAATGCACTTCTGGTCACATGCTACTTGTATTTCGTGGACTTGTACCATACATGCGCACTGATGATCACGTTGAATCTAATCTAATCTAATCTAATTTCAGGTTCCAAAAGTGAATGTGCGTGTGCGATGGTTAGCTATATCAGCTTGGAAATGAAAGAATTTAAATAAATAAATAAAAAACGCTAACTGTTAAGCCGCCCAGTTTTTGACCCTTTAACTAATGCATGAATTTTTCGAAAAATATATCCACATTTTTAAGAGTTTGCTTATTAAATTGCATGTCGAATTAATTCTAATGTTGTTAAAATGTGACTTATTGGAAAATAAGTCCAAACAAAGAAGAGGCAATAATATGTAATATAATATGTGTAATATAATATAATGTAATATTATGGGAGCATTCAAGTTTGTGTTTAATATTTAAGCCAAACTGGAATTAAGTGTTTTCTTAAATGTATTATTATTATTATTTATTTATTTATTTGTTTATTTATTTGTTTATTTGTTTATTTATTTATTTATTTATTTATTTATTATTATTTTTTTAAGCAGTATAGTTTACAACATGGGTAAAAAAAAAAAATTTTTTTAAACCTTTAAAAACTTTTGTGAGATCTCGAAAAAACTGAATGACTCGTATAACTCACATCTAACCAATCATAGATTAAACTGAATTCACAATAAGGTGGGATTCTTAAACTCACATGAGCATGCAAACACTTTTGCAACTGAATTTTTTTTTTTTTCTATTTAATTGACTCAACAAAATCAAGAAGTTGGTCTAAAAACAAATTCAAATTGAAAGATTTTCAATGATTTTAGAAATTGTCTGACACTGACATTCCTCAGGCCTCAGTGCACTACACAGCACAAAAATCTATAACAGTAAAAACCAAAAATTATTATTTATTGAACTGCCATTTCTTCGGTCATATGTGTGTAAAGATGGAAAGCACCACAAACTTGCCTTATTGCCCTTTAAACCAGAAGTGTGGATATTGCGCATGCAAGGATGCATTTTTGAAAAATTTAAATAAAAAAGGGGAAAAGAAATAATCTGACTCTTAAGCCTGCTGGGCCAAATGCGCCTGGAATTCCCGGTACACCCAGGACGCCGGGTATTCCCTAAAGAAATCCATAACACAAAATCATAATTTGTGATTAAGTGATGGAATAATGAACGATACACTACATATGGCTGTGAACATGATGTGATGCATTCTATGCCCTCATAATTTGTAAAGAATTACACTTTGTTTTGTTATTTTGTAATTACATTACAACCTTAGCGGACAGAAGAAGAACGTCGACTTACAGGAAGGCCAGCTGGACCTGGAGATCCCTGTTGAACAGTTAGTGGTGATAACTACAGTATTAACCAGCGGTAACTGATGTACACAATGTTTATCATATTAGATTTCATAAAACACAAACTGAGAGAATCTCACCGAGAAGCTGGTCAGAATCAGAATTAGAAATCACTACTGTACTTTATACAGTGAATTTTGGACACAAATGTATCTTTAGTCCCATTAATTTAACAAAAACAAATGAACAAACAAATACAAATTTCAAGCAAAAAAAAAAAATAAAAAAATCTGGGCTTGACTGGAACATAAATGTAAAAATTGTATGAAGCGAACAAACCGGATATATTTCGGTAAAGACAGGCTCCCCCTTCACCCGTTTCTGTCCTTTCGGTCCCTAGGAGCAGAAATGTCTCGCATTTCATCGATTTGCAAATTAAAATTAATGTTAATTATTAACAAATACGAAAGAAAATACGAATATAAAAGTCTCACACGCCGTCCTGGTGCTCCATCAAAGCCGCGCCCCCCAGGGACACCTTTCTCCCCCTGGGTACCATTAGTGCCGCATGACCCCGGTAGCCCAGGAAGCCCTCCGTCACCAACAGGTCCCTGATAGTGGCACAGAACACAGGACGCTGAGTGCGATGCACGAAAATCAGGTTTATTTTGCACGACATTTAGCAGAAGGAGACAATAAAACTTGTTTCATGTTTAGAGGACTTACATGCACACCATTTGTGCCAGGAAAACCCGGCAAACCAGTGATTCCCTTGTTAAAAAAAAAAAAAAGAAGGAAAAAAAAAAAAACATTCATTAGTACTTATTGGCCATTCTAATCCCTTGTCTCATATAAGTGTCACCGATCGCTCACGTCTCCATCTTTCAAGTGCTAGTTCTGCCAAAATATATGCAGTATACAGTACGTCTTTCTGTCTCACCCTGTCCCCTGGAGGTCCATCAGGCCCTGCTTCCCCCTCCACCCCTCTTCTGCCCTTCTCACCCTGTGGTCCTGGTGGGACATGTTGCAGACCGGACTCACCCTGAATCCCCTGTTCACCCAGACGCCCTGGTGCACCCTGGACAGAGCAGAGGACAAAACAGCGCAACATTACTTTTTACCATTACAACTATTACATTCAAATAAACATTACTTTTACAAACACTACTACCACAACAAAACCAGCAACTACTACTAGCATTACTTTTTATTTGACCATTATTACTATTATTACTAATTCTACCATTACATCCATCTATCTAGGACCAAGGGAACCTCTGTAGTTAAACTGGGAGCCATTCCCATTCCCATTCCCATTTTGCCGACCATGGTACAGTAGGACTTCCAGTCAACATTCACACACTACAGGCAGTTTGAGAATCAGCCAATCAGTCTAGTCTGCATGTCTTGGAACCCGGAGGAGACCCACCAAACCCAGGGAGCACATGCGAACTCCACATACACAGACTCTGAGACGGGAATCGAACCCAGGACCTGGAGGTGCGAGGCGACAGCGGTAATCGCTTCTTCTGCAGCGTGCCACCAATTCTACCAGAGCAAAAGTTTGGACACCCCTTCCTTCTCATTCAGCGAGTTTTCTTTCTTGTGTTCTTCAGCCCAAACGCGTCTCCTCTGCTTGTTGCCTGTCCTTAGCAGTGGTTTCCTAGCAGATCTTCTAGCATGAAGGCCTGATTCACACAGTCTCCTCTTAACAGTTGTTCTAGAGACGTGTCTGCTGCTAGAACTCTGTGTGCCATCGACCTGCTCTCTGATCTGAGCTGCTGTTAACCTGCCATTTCTGAGGCTGATGAACTTCTCCTCCGCAGCAGAGGCGACTCTCGGTCTTCCTTTCCTGGGCCGGTTCCGCATGTCAGCCGGTTTCTTTGTAGCGCTTGATGATTTTTCGTGACTGCACTCGGGGACACTTTCGAAGTTTTCCCAATTTTTCCGACTGACTGACCTTCATTTCTTAAAGTAATGACGGCCGCTCGTTTTTCTTCACTTAGCTGCTTTTTTCTTGCCATAATACAACTTCAACCTCTTTGAATGAGAAGGTGTGTCCAAATTATATATATATATATATATATATATATATATATATATATATATATATATAAAACATGCTACTAACAGAATCGCAATACAAATTTAATCAGCAAAAAACGTATTGTTATAATATTGTATATTATAGTATATTATACACTACTAGTTAAAGGCTCATGACCCTTATTGTGGAATGTAAAGGTAATTATATGCATTTAAGCAACGTGTTATGTCTATAACTAATTCTACATTAGCTACAGTAATAACGATGCAGTCAGATAAGGTGATAAACATCAATTTATATCTTAGAAAGGTCCCGTACCCGGGCACCTTCGGCAGGTTGGCATCTGCACATGGCGCAGTCCCTGCCGTCACATGGCTCCGCCACGTCACCCTGAGCAAATATACAGCCGGGAAGTGGGTGAGAAACACGGCACACACGATTGAACTCACACAGGTGACAGGTGTGCAACGCTTCTTCATGACCCCATTCACTGTTCGCTGATTTACATGTCGCTAAATCGATTCATTTCTTACATGCAGAAATAGAAATGAATTCCCGACTATGACTTATGCATTTAGTAGATTCTTCCCTTCCAGGTTTTAAATGTGTTATAGACCTTGCTTTGGTTTCAAACGCACAGATGAGACGGTGAGAAAATGCCAAGTGCCTTCGGTGGGAACGTCTCCGAGAGATAACATGGGGATCCTCGCTATCGGTCCTGGTTTCATCCGCAGTCTGGTTTTGTAAACATCAGGGGCATTTTCTAGACTGTTTAAGAAAAATATTTGCCATGCTGAGCCCGGAGAAACCTGAGACACACAGCTGCTGATAAGGCCAGAGAGCGTTCGCTGTCAATAGACGCCACGCTCTGGTGAAGGAAGGCACATGACACGTGCTTAGTTATTAAATGATTAAAATATACTGTACAGAGATCTTCAATTGAAATGGATTTTATTGACTTTTTCAACAAAAAAAAAACAAACAAACAAACAAACAAAAAAGGACAACGTGCACGCTTGCATTATGATAATAATAAACTGACATCCTGGGTGTCAGTTTTCATAATAAATCAGAAGCGCTGTGTTTTTTTTTTCCTTTTTATTTATGTGTTTATGCCTACTGCCTGCATGTCAAAATGTCAAAATGTACATGTAATCAAAGCATGGCAACATTTTGGCTCACAGCTTTGATATAATATCTATGCGGCAGGTTATACAGTAGCTCAGCAGGTTTCACAGATCAGAAGGTTGTTGGTTCAATCTCCAGCTCCACCGTTTGGCCTTAACCCTGTCCGACCCAGCTTCCTATTCATATTTCTTTATGAGTATTGATATTGAAATTGGTGTAAGCTACTAGAAGCATATGACTTGTGAGGAATGTTGCTTAAATTAAAGCATTCCCTGCAAAATGAAGGATTTTTTTTTTTTTTTTTTTTTTTTTTTTACCCCAAATTACTAGCAACAGTGGTTTTGTTTAAATGCTCCAAATTTTTTTATGGTCACACACCTTATGTTATGTGACCATAAAACATATAAAACTATAGATTATTGAGTTAAAATTTGCTTTTTGTGATTACTGTTGCCAAATACGCCATTAAAATTCAAGGTCGACCTCAGTGCTGTGTATAAGAGATGATTTTTGGTAAAAGCTTAAAAATCGAAAAAGAAAAAAAAAAAACCGTAGTGTCCGTAACCATGTCAAAATCATGTTGCAGTATTTGATCATTTTTGCATTTTAGAATGTGAATTATTATTATTATTATTATTTTTTCAGGTTTGTGTCTTTTCATGTGAAATCTAAACTGGCCAAGTTTCATCTGAATGACAGTCAAGAACAAAAGAAGCAAAAGAAGGGCGTGCAATTGTATTTAATGTGTTGTTCATCATGTGTTTCTTTTACGTGATAAAAATATAAATGTGTATGCATATTTACAACAACAACAAAAAAAAAATGAAGCAAGGATCAGGAGATCAGAAGAATTAAGTATTATTATTAAAAATGATGTCATATCACATATATGATATCACTTACCGCATTAACATGTAGTTGAAAAAGGGACACCAGTGTGAAACACCTGCAGCAGTCAAATAAAACATCCGTTCATTTAACATTTCTGCTTTTTTGACACAACTTCAATATTTAATAATATAACATACTTCACCATACAGTAGTTTATAATCTCAGGTAAAAACTTTCACACATTAGCGGTGAAGCTCAGGACGTTCTTGAATCTATATACCTTACACATCACAAATGTACCTCCATCT
The DNA here is from genome assembly GCA_013621035.1 of Clarias magur. Lineage (NCBI taxonomy): Eukaryota > Metazoa > Chordata > Actinopteri > Siluriformes > Clariidae > Clarias > Clarias magur. The sequence goes on along the minus strand of QNUK01000083.1, from coordinate 1,974,860 downwards.
CGTAGAGCTTTAAGTAAAAGTCCATCCTGAACAATTTTTGTTTTAATCTTCACCACTACGATAAGATCTTCAGCGGCGTCCAAGATTTACTTTTACAAAATGCATGTTTGTCTTCTTTACATTAAACTGCTTTCAGCGACATGTTACAGGCTTCCTACATTACCCACAATGCCTTTCTACATTCAGATAGTGGTGCAGAGACTTTTACCCCTCGGATTAGCTCTACCTAAAGAGAGAGAGAGAGTGTGATGCAGCGGCGCTTTTATGTTTTAGACCATCCAGTCAATCAATCAATCAATCAATCAATCAATCAATCAATCAAGCAATCAATCAATCAAGCAAGCAAGCAATCAATCAATCAATCAAGCAATCAATCAAGCAAGCAAGCAAGCAATCAATCAATCAAGCAATCAATCAAGCAATCAATCAAGCAAGCAAGCAATCAATCAATCAAGCAATCAATTAAGCAATCAAGCAAGCAATCAATCAATCAATCAATCAAGCAAGCAAGCAATCAATCAAGCAAGCAATCAATCAATCAAGCAATCAAGCAAGCAAGCAAGCAATCAATCAATTAATCAAGCAAGCAAGCAATCAATCAATCAAGCAATCAATCAAGCAAGCAAGCAATCAATCAATCAAGCAATCAATCAAGCAAT
>QNUK01000083.1:1846701-1966701 GCA_013621035.1 Clarias magur | reverse complement strand
GGACTCAGTGTGTGATTTCCTGCAGGGGGTAAAAGGATATCCAGGCCAGACTGGGACACCCGGATTACAGGTCTGTCTATTAAACAATTTAGTTGAAAAGGTCTAGAAATACAGGGTGATCGTACGGCACGTCCCTGATTAGGTACCTGGTACGTTTCAGAAACTTGGATGTTTGGTGAGTTTATTTGTTCTTGAATGCATCCATTCCAAACATATTTGTTAGGAGGTCCAACCACATGCTCATCAGACGTCTTTCTTTATGACGCTGTACTAAAAACGATGTCTTCCATTCACCACGTCCTCAAATCGAAACTTTAGAGCCAAATATTTAAAGATTTAAACAGATGCTTTTGTGATTGAGACTGAACAGATGTTGAAGAACATATCGCGTGAAATCAAGTTTCTCTCCCAATAAGAAATTTACCATGGTTTGTACTGTACATACTGTACCATGACACCATGGTAGTTTGATGGTATATGGTATATTGTGAACACCATGCTAATTATTGGGTACTTACTGAGTACCAAAGTCCAGCAGGTGTCTAATACAGTGGAACCTTGGATTACGAGCATCATTCGTTCTGGAAGTGGGCTCGTAAACCAAATCACCATTTCCCATAAGAAATAATGAAAACTTAAATTATTCGTTCCACAGCCCCAAAAAGGTGAAAAGGTGAGAGAGTGATGCTCGGTGTCAAAATATCGAATCGAATGCGTGATACATGATACTCTGCGCTCGTAAACTAATACTTGCTCGGTTTCCGGTTAAAGATTTATTAAAAATCTTTGCTCGGTTTGCAGAACACTCGTAAACAACGTTACTCGCAATCCGAGGTTCCACTGTATTGTACCACCTGTACTATACCATACCAGTAAAATGTACTAAGTGTCTAACATGGTACGGTATGTACAATGCAAACGTACCATATTACATATCTTTTGCACTTTACAAGCCACTGTATCTACCCCGGTACTCTATGATGCCCCATGGTGCTTACCATAGTCATGTCTGAAATATCATGGTAATATGACAGTATGTACACACCATAATATACCATAATATTACTGTGGTATAGAGTATTACCATGGTACCATGGTAGGTACTGTGGCACATCAGTGAGTACTACTGCTACTTTGGTGAGTACCATGGTACTGTACTTATCTGGTACCACAGTAAACAAAATTTCTTATGGTTTTAATGTTCTCCCGGGAACAAATGGAACAATCAGCGACAGACTTGAATCGTTCCATAATCTCAGATTTGTTTTACAGTAATCTAATATTTATATAAAATAAACATATTTTGCTACATGTTCATGGTGTTTTCAGGGAGAAGAAGGCTCTCCGGGCCCACATGGTGCTCCAGGCGCACCGGGACAAGAAGTAAAAGCACAGTTTGATTATTAACTAATCTTAACAGTTTCTAATCATAACGAGTTGTTCCTACTGTATCTCTTTCAGTAAACTTTGCTACTTACAGGACTGATGTTAAAGTCAGATTTTTTTTTTTTTTTTTTTTTTGCAGGGGCCACCTGGCTGGCCAGGGTTAAAGGTAGGGCTTTGTTTTGACACGTTGACTCGTTAACAGTGTCATTCTACATATAATCATCATCATTATCATCATCATCATCATCTATCAAAGATTAAAAAAAAGAGACACCAATATATGATGTAAGACTCGGGCTGATTTCTTTCAAGCCCTGATATCAAAACTACTAAAAAGTAAGAACTTAATAAAAAGTAAACAGACTAAACACGTGAAATTGCAAACAAAATTATGAAGAGACAAATGAACGACCCTTCGGTTTGGTGTTTTTTGCTTAATGTGTTTATGTTTGCCATTTTTGGCGATTACAGTCTTAAAACCCGTGTAAAGGAATGTAAACGTAAAAAACTGCAAAAACATTGCGAAATGTCAACTTCATCATCTAGCTGAACACTGGAGCGTTGCAGAGTTGGCCGTCTTGAAATCTCGGCAACTGGAACTGGATGATTTTGTATTCCTACATATGTAAAGCAGAATTGAATCAGAATGTTGCAATAATTAGGTGAATTAAGTTATATTGAGATAAAATTGTGAATAGATATTTGACTTAAAAAAAAAATTTTTTTTAATTGTAAAAATATATATATTTAGTTAGAAATGTATTGAAATGTTGGACAACTACAGCAAACATGTTGAAAACAGTAGTGAATGGACTTTTTTTTTCCTTTCAACTCTGCGCGCTTTGTGACAGGGGGATTCCGTATCACCAGAAAAACTCTCTGCACCTCCGGTATGTCATTCACATAACATTTTCAGAAGAAACCTTTAATAGACATCTGGTACAAAATGCTGTTCTCCGAGTTCCTGAAGCACAAGTAGCAGTTCTAACGGTTCCCATCTCACAGGAACCGCCAGGTCCGCCGAGTCTCGAGGGAGTTCCAGGGCCGACAGGTTTAAGAGGCTCCAATGTGAGTTTGGAATAGTGACATTAGTCTTCTTTCCGTGTTTTACTTTATTTTTTTTTTCTTCAAATCAAATTGTTCTTTGATCGCCTGGTCGTCATAAAAACCGACGGTTTTTTACGGTTTAATGTGCATTAAACAGTAGACAAGGAAATGTATCAAATATGATATAAAGGATATAAAAGGTATCTGTCAGATAAAGAGCTTGAAAGTAGAATGAGATGCAGTTAAAAACAAAAACAAATGTCAGGGATAACCCCTAGAGGGCGCCAAAGCGCCCTGTGATTTTGTTTGTAGTTCCTTTTGTTTCCCATTATGCACCTTGGTCAGGTGACGTGGGGCGCTCACCTGAACCGAGTTGATTATTAGTTTCTTTATAAATAGGTTGTCTTGAGTTTAGTTATTTGTCTTGCATCTGTTGATTTATACCTCGTTAATGTCTGTGTGTTCGGTTCGTGTTTCCTGTTACCTTTATTCGTGTTTTGGTTTGTTTTATTATAACGTTTAACTGTTTATTTGATTTCCCTGTTTTTCCCTTATAATAAAAACATCGTTCCTTTTAAAACCTGGACCCCTGCGTTTATGCCTCGCACACCAATCCGTGACAACAAAGTTTCACAGGGTAAAGAAAAAGGAAAACGTGTTTTGTATTTGCTTTCTCAGGGGTACACGGCTGTTAAAGCACAAATGCCAAATTATCAGGTTCAAACTATTTTGATTTTAAGTGAGTGAATATTGCATGATTTTGTAAAAAAAAAAAAAAGACTATAACTCCACCTCCCACAGTTTTGGTGCAATAAATCGGCAGTCTTGTGGCTATATAATTATACTGTATGTACAGTATTGTTTGACAAAATAAGTAAAAGACTGAAAAAGGTGTTTTTCTCCTTTTGCTGTCAAGCTGTTCATATAACACAAAGTGCAGTAATATCTGCAATTTACTGTATTTATATATATAAAAAGGTTTTGTTCATATACTCTGTTTGTTGATGTATCTCTTAATACAGGGACCTCTTGGAAATTCTGGACCTCAAGGATTAAAGGTACTACAGTATTCTGCTTCTATTTTGACAAATTATTATTATTATTATTATTATTATTATTATTATTATTATTATTTTTTTTTATTATTTTTTTAAAAATTATTATTATTTTATTATTATTATTATTATTATTTGTTTTATTATTATTTTATTTTATATTTTTTATTATAATTTTTTTATTATTATTAGTATTTTATTTTTTATTAATTTTTTATTATTATTATTATTATTATTATTATTATTAAAAAAACATATTTTTATTATTTATTATAATAATAATAATAATAATTATTATTATTATTTAAAAAAATTTTATTTTATTATTATTATTTATTTATTTAAAAAAAATTATAAATTTTTTATACAATTGTTTATTATTATTATTATTTTATTATTTATAATTTTATTTATTTTTTATTAATTTTTTTCTTAATTACATTTTTTTAATTATTTTTAAAATTATTATTTTATTTATTTTTTTTATGTATTTTTTATTATTATTATTTTTTTTTTACATTTTTTATTTATTTTTTTATTAATTTTTTATTATTTTTTTATTATTTAAAAAAATTTTATTAATTTTTTTTATTAATTAAAAAAAAATATAAAATTTTTTTTATTTAAATTAAAAAAATTTTTTTTAATTTTAATTTTAATTTTATTTAATTTTATTTATTTTATTTTTTTTTAAGTGACAGTTTTCCATGAGAGTATGTATACAGTATGTGTGTATGTTTTTTAGGGAACCCAAGGGCGATCTGGTCTTCCAGGACTTCCCGGTCCAAAGGTATACATTATACATGATACATGATATGACTTATTTACAGTAGCTAACATTAAAGCTTTTATTTATTTTATTCTTTAGAGTCTAAATGATTCCGGTTATTATGTTTTCAGTATAAAGGATTTTACTGGTTGATTTGTTAACATACGGGCTTTACAGAAGGATTGCTTTCTATGCACTGCACTGTACTGTATATATCGATTACTGTACATCACGGTGTAATATGTTCAGGGGGTTCAGGGTCCTCCAGGTCCACGAGGAAGAGGAATATTCTTTTTGAATAGCGGAAGAGGGATAAAGGTATTGTAATGTATATCTACATTAAATTCTAAATATTGTTACTGTATTTATAGTATATCGATCTTAGAAAAATGTATCATCTGCTCAAGTGTCTCTTTTCAGGGTGAACCTGGAGATGTGGGAGAACGAGGCTGTGATGGTAAACCTGTGAGTGTTTCTACATAAACCTGACAATTACAGAAAACTAGTTATGGCGCTAGTCTATAGAGCAAGTCTTTTCCTCCTTGTAGGGACGCCCGGGCTCTTCCCTTCAGAAGGGGGAAAAGGGGGACAAAGGTGACAAAGGAGAAGAGGTAAATTTAAGGCGTTTTTTTTTTTTTTTTTTTCCTATGGCATCATTTTCAATATATTATTACATGCTAGTTACATGCTAGTTAATGTGCAGTTATTTAATGTTTACAGCTATAGATGTAATCGGAAGGAATTCATTATAATTCCATGTTATGAATAAATCAAATCTATAACATGCTATTTGTCTTTTCTTAAGTCTTTTTCAAGTGTTAAATCTAAATTTCAGTTGATAGAAGAACATGACCTTGTACAAAATGTACAGCGCCATCTGTTGAATTTAGAGATTTTTTCAAGGTCGATTTTTTTTTTTTTTTTTAATGATATAAGCCCATTTTTCATTGAAATTTCAAATCAAGCATATCTTCTCTTCGCGCGGGCCGATTGGGATGAATCGAAGCCTATATGTTACCCAAAGCTCGGCCAGATAGACCTGTGAAAACCCCATTAAAATTCATTCAGTAGTTTTTACATGTTGCGCACACAAACAAACAGACGGACAAAAATTGCAAAAACCATTACTCATATTACAGTATGTCCCCACAGATTATTGTTTCAATGCACAAACACGCTAACTTTACAGTTTTATATGTATAATTATGTCTTAAGAGCAAGGTTTTCACCAAAACATTGATACTTTAATGTTTTTCATTTAGGGAAGACAAGGAAAGAAAGGAGAACCTGGATTAAGAGGATTGACAGTAATTTTTAAATATATATTTCAACATATACAAAACACTGTGTGTGCAAACACTGGGCATTCTCTGAAATGCTTAAATTCATTCTGAAGTACAAGATATCTTTGTCTTTATTATTTATTTGCATGAATCTGTGTATGTATTTTCATTCATTTCAAGGGTAGAAAAGGAGCTCGTGGTCCTCCAGGATTCCTCCCTGGTCCACCCGGATTCAAAGTGAGAGCATTTCCCCCCCCCAGAAAATTCTCGCAAACCTGCTTTCTGCAGTTTTAACTGATGTGCCAGTCAAGTTTCCTTAATTAACCTGTACTAAATCCCAGAAAATGGTTCAGCTCCAGGTGTGAATGTAGTCTTTTCCTCTTTACCAGGGGGAGAAAGGCGACCGTGGATCTCCCGGAGACATACATGAAGTATATTTATTATACAGTATTATTATTATCATAAAATTACACCATAAATGAATAAGTACACTTTAAAAGGTAGCATTTTTTTTTTTTTTTTTGGTACAGTTCAGATCCTCCATCCTCTTGTAGGCTGAATCTCAAATCTTTGGGAATGAAATACTGCACACAAAAATGTAACATGTCCAAATGAAATTAACATGACTGTTAAGTATTTTACGTAAGTATGTGTCTCAGCAGGTTGCTAGTTGTCGACTGAAGGGATATGAGGGAGAGGCTGGTTGTGAAGGACCTCCAGGACCACCTGGTATGAAAGGTGAGTTCAACTTAAAGATTATAATATGCTGAATATACTGTACAGTATGTAAGTATTACAATAATTTCATTTTGGCTTCATCTCTTTGCGACCTAAATTCTGTTACTACTTTTTATTGTTAAAGTGTCCAGTGGCAAAATGTAAAAAGTAAAATTACAGCTTTACCTCTAAGATTTACAAAGCGCTGAAACTGGAGTCTCCTTCCACAAAATGTTCCACAAAGTGACGTGTTGTTCTTTAATGAAATCGTTAATGATTTCTAGGTGTTGCGGGATTTCCAGGACTGCCAGGACTTCCAGGTACAGTAAATATAAAATGTGGAGGAAGTAATTAATTAAATGCGGTAAACAAAACGACATAACAAGCAGGTAAAAGTATATGCATTAAAACTGTGTATGAACTGTTGATAAAAATGATTCAACTGGAAAACAAATTTCTTTTGAAACACTCACACTGATAAATAGATGTGTAGAAGTTCCTAGTTTCATTTATTTTTTCAAATATGTTAACATAAAAATAAGAGAAATTCTAACATTTATTTTATGTACTTTTTATAAATTCATAGAAAATTAATCTTCACTGTGCTACTGTACTGTATATGCAACGTCATGTAATCAGCTTATGTATGTTTTATAGGGTCACATGTCCTTGGACCCAGAGGGTCACGGGGTCCACCAGGCCAAATAGGACCCAAAGGGGAGAAGGGTAAGGCGGCACCAGATCAGATTGGACCTCCAGGTAGAGATGGTCCTCAAGGAGCACAGGGGCCTCCTGGAGAACCAGGATCGCCAGGCCCACAAGGTTAAAAAGCATTTCTACATGCACCTGCTTTATGTTGTTGAAAGTAGAAAATGTATGTTTTTATTCTCCTAGTTAAAAAGAATTAAATGTTTTCCATGTGTCTTTATTAACCTTTGGTTATCCTTCCTATATACAATTTATATACTCATCGCCATGTGTAAAATACCCTCCAGAGATTATAGATATCAAGGGTTCTCCGGGTTTTCCTGGTCCAGCTGGCTTTCCAGGAACAAAGGGTATGCAAAATTCTTCTACAGGTTGTACATTTTAGATAAATAAGTCTGTTCATTTTGATTTCTTGTGTTATTACAGGTGATAAAGGAGAGCCATGTTATGAATGTTGCCCTGGACTCCCAGGTCCTCAAGGCCCACCAGGCCAACAAGGCCTTCCAGGTCAATCACAAAATCCATACCACAGTTACAAATGTTTGCAGTTATCTAGAATATATTTATTGTGACTTCAGCTAAAAGCAACATGAAATATGTATATATTTACAGGTATTAATGTTGGCGCGCCTGGACCAAAGGGAGATTCGGGTTGTAAAGGTGTCACTGGTGTACCAGGTTATGAGGTAAAACAATGAAGACAATTTTTAATAATAATTGTTTTTCGGTTATATTACAGTGCTTCACATGTGAAGATCTCATTAATTATGCTAATTTACATAAAAATATGCACAGTTTAGTGCAAGTCATATAGTCCACATGTGTGCATATGGAATAAAAAGGCTTTTGCCTTTGAATTTCGTAACACTAAAAAGAATTTCGTAACACTAAAAAGAAAATTATTCATCTTTGTCCAACTTTAGTTGGTTCTAATAAACTTCTTCATTGGCTGAAGGGGCCTCCAGGGACACCTGGACTTCAGGGTGTACCAGGAGAGAAGGGAAGTGGAGGAAGCTCTAATTACTTTGGAATTAAAGGAGATAAAGGCTTCCCAGGGTTACCGGGCCTTCCTGGTCTAGATGGTCTTTATGGCTCACCAGGACAACCTGGATCTAAGGGACCACCTGGGGCCAAGGGAGATTCAGTAAGTGGTGCTGCTTCGCAAAAGACATTTCCATATGCTGAACTGTGGAAAGATGCTTTGCTTGCTAGAAACCTAAACTACAAAGCAGACCTACAACTAACCATTTCATCAGCAAAAGACAGAATTAATCATTTTCATTAGGACATTAGGACATTTGGCTCCAGGGGAGATCCAGGTCCTACTGGATTACCAGGGATTCAAGGAAGCCCAGGGGTAAGTGGGCCACCAGGTCTCTCAGTATATGGAGTACCTGGAATTCCTGGACAGAAAGGTAACCCTGGGGATCAAGGCATCAGGGGCCCACCTGGACCACCAGGCAAGAAAGAAAAAAAAATGTTCTATGATGAAAATATTCACCTTTTTGGTGGTAATGTAAAACTCTACAGTATAATCTACTCTATACAATACTTGTTTGATAGGCGAGAAAGCACAGTGTTGTAGAAGAGCCATAGGATATCCAGGCACAAAAGGCCACAAGGGACTACGAGGGCCAGATGGACTACCAGGTGAGTCCTAGGACAACCACAGGAATCCTTACTGTATCCAATGCTGCTTTACTTACCAGGTCAATGTGTTCACAGGCAGGCCTGGATCACCAGGTCATCCAGGCATTCCTGGATTCCCTGGTCCAAAAGGAGAAAGGGGCACTTTATTGTATACAAACATTGGACCACCAGGGATCAAAGGCATTCATACAATCGATTTCTGATTCTTATAGTCAATTCAAATAGCAACCCTGAAAATTGTTCCTTGAATTTATTATTGTTTTGCTCATGTAGGTAATAAAGGCCAGCCAGGGGCAATAGGAGTTCCAGGAATTGGCTTGAATGGGCTACCGGGACGAATAGGACCACCTGGAATACCGGGGTCAAAGGTATACTAGTAAAATACCATGTATGTGCTGTGTAAATATTTTAGGAAGCAGGTTCACTACTATAATAAACTGTCTGTAGGGTGAGGCTGAGCATGGCCTACCAGGGCTAGAAGGATTGGCTGGAATTCCAGGTGATCCGGGTTTTAATGGTCTTCCAGGAGACCCAGGTGTTCCTGGTTTCCCCGGAGCATTTGGAGTCGTGGGACAGCCAGGAGAGTCAGGCCCAAAAGGTAAACACCCTGAAAATAAAACAGACTAAAATATTCTAAATTATTCAAGGTTCTATTGGGAATCGCGTGATTTTGTGGTTCTTAATACAGGTAATAATGGTGCAAAGGGTATTCATGGACTACCAGGTGAACCAGGTGACTGTGACATAGCAACTGGTCCACCAGGAATTCCAGGAAGTAGAGGTCAACTAGGCTTCAGAGGTTAGCAAGCACATGATTATCTTAAATATAGCCATGGAAGTATGTACTGTAAACATGAATTACATAAGTAAGGTATTCCATGACAATTCCAGTTGTCAAACATACTATTCTTAAACATACAAATTCTTTTACAGGACAAAGTGGACAGAAAGGTATTAGAGGGAATCCCGGTGTGCCAGGTGTTGGTAAGCCTGGTCCAGCTGGACCCCCTGGACCACCTGGGTCCTTGACGCAGGGATTGCCTGGTCTTCCTGGAGACCAAGGTCTCACAGGGCCAAATGGAATTCCTGGATTACCAGGTAACACCTGTGTAGAATAAACACTCCCATATTTGAAGGAATGTGTAAAATTCCATTTGATGTTGATTCTCTGATTGTTAACCAGGACCCAAAGGTGAACAGGGACCAACAGGGCTATCAGGTGTCGAAGGCCGAGCTGGCACATTTGGACCCACTGGAACCCCTGGACCCAAAGGTCAGGCATGAAGACAGCTGCAAGACACACACACACACACACACACACACACACACACACACACACACACACACACCTTTCATTGATGTTTTAAAGAAAAATCAACAAATTAAGAGTTAAATTACATTCTGTGGTCAGGATCTCAGGGTTTGCCTGGAGAAAGAGGACAGGAAGGGTTTCCTGGTGTTCGTGGAGATAGGGGAGAACCTGGGCTTCAAGGTCCTGCTTCACTGGAAGTTGGCCCTGTGGGAGACCCTGGTCCACCAGGTAAGTATAATCCAAACAAAGACACCTTTTGTGTATATGTTATATACATTATTTTAGGCTTGTCCACTGTTGTAAATAGCTTCCATATTTTATCATTTTATAACCTTTTCCACAATTACAGGTTGTAATTTCGTTTTTTGAGCCTATCCTGGCAGGGATCATTGCGGGGACTCCACTTACAGTACAAACTATATTATACCTAGGGTTAATTTGGAGTCAACAGTTCACCTGTATGTATTTTCTGGAAGGAAGTAGGAGACCAGAGAACCTGAAATCCTGCTGCATAAACAATTCTACCCCACTCAATAAAAATAAATTTTTGTATTGAACATTAACAGGCTCGCCAGGATTACCAGGTAAAAGGGGAGATCCAGGACCCCCAGGAACTAGAGGAATTGATGGAAGTAATGGGACCCCAGGAAGGCCAGGATCACCAGGTGAATTGTACAATTATTTGAGAAGGAATCATGTTCTTATATTGAAATATCGCTTTGTAGTATAATTTTAAGTGATTGTTTTCTAGGACCTGTTGGGGATAGAGGTGTTGACAGCTATGTCCCTGGTAAACGAGGCACAGTTGGGCCAAGAGGTGATCCTGGGTTTACAGGTTTTCCAGGTGAGTGCCGTAATTTATGTAGCTGTGCAAGTTTTGTCTTGTTTTCAGAGATTCAGAGCTTGCAATTATTTGGTGGCATATACTTGTTTCATAAGGTCCTCAAGGAATGAAAGGAGAGCCAGGAGACCCTGGAGCCCCAGGGCGAAGAGGAGAAGATGGTGCTATTGGTCTCAAAGGACATAAAGGTGACGAGGGTAGCGGCATCCTTGGGCATCCAGGGCCAAAAGGGCAAAAAGTAAAAACTGTTCTCTTTACTTTACTGTTCCCTAGTTCTTCATAACACAGGCTGTGAGTAAATTCATATGTGCTGTCGCATCACAGGGAGAGCCTGGATTTGGTTGTAATGCTGCAGGTAAAGGGGAGAAGGGGAATGTTGGATCTCCTGGTCTTCCTGGTAACCCTGGGCTAACAGGATATCCAGGAGACATTGGAGTACCTGGACGTCCAGGTAAACATGTAATTTAGTCAGCACTATTACTGTTATTGGTATAAGGATATTCATATTCCTTATAACAATAACAATAACAGTGTAGTTCTGTAGATATTCATGAAGGTCTTTATTTCTCTTTCATTAGGTCTTTCATTAGGTCTCTATTTTTTTCTATGTGCCTGTTTCAGGGCCTCCAGGTTCACCTGGTCAACCAGGCTTGGTTGGTGGACCTGGGCTTCCTGGACCTCCAGGTTCAAATGGAGATCAAGGTACATGTACAGTATATATATAATGAAAATGATTTGTCTAGCATAAATACTTTACCCTAGAAATATAGACAAGTCAATTATGTCTTCGTTAGAATGTATAATAGAACTTTATGTCTGGTCACAGGGGCTCCTGGTCCAGCTGGTCCTCTTGGACTTGTTGGTCAAAAAGGCAACCAGGGTCGGCATGGCATTCCTGGACCACCAGGTCTAAGAGGAGATGGCGGTACAAGTCTACTTGAATTTTTTATTTCAATTGTGTGTTTTTACCTTCCAGTGACTAGATATGGTGTTTGTTTACATTAACTTTAATAACAGAATAATCTATAATTCCACCTGTCCCAGAACAGTTGAAATGTAATGGATAGCATGTAAGCCAAAAATGTGCTTTATGCTTTTCAGATTGTACAAAGAATTTTCGAGGCCCGAAGGGACATAAGGGGCAACCAGGCAAGTGTTCTAAATAAACACTGTACTTGCATTCTAACTATAACTGTTTTTGTATGCTGGTGTATTTTTCCAACCATTTTTAATAAAATAACATCAGGTTTAATGGTCATCTGCTATATTGTCAGGGCTGAAGGGAAACAGGGGACTCAGGGGTAAACCAGGTGTTGGGCTTCCTGGTTCTATGGGCCCAAAGGGAACCCCTGGGCTGCCAGGCCCTCCAGGTTCTCCTGGACATCCTGGGGTTCCAGGACAATGTTCATCTGGGGGAAAAGGAGAACCTGGTTTTCCTGGAAGACCTGGAAATCCTGGTGAGGAGGCATTCTTACTTTCCAGTATTTATTTAACTATTTTTGAGGGAGTCTTTCAATCACTATTCATAAAATGTGTGATTCACAGGGCCACAAGGACCGAGAGGCCCTCCAGGACCATCCCTACTGAAAGGGGACAAGGGAGAGAGGGGACTACCAGGTATTCCAGGACTTGCTGGAGAGAGAGGAGCCCAAGGATGCCATGGTCTTCAGGTTAATTACTTTTTTAAGCTTTGTTTTATTGTTCATTAAAGCTTTAAATGTTATTTGAATATGAATGTTGTGTATGGCTTCAAAACCTTGTCAATGCCTTTCAAGAAAATCTCTCATTTAAATTTGTCATTACTGGCAGGGACCTTCTGGTGCTCCTGGTGTTCAGGGGGCAAAAGGGGAACCAGGACCCCCTGGGCTTCCTGGACTTCCTGGTAAGGGGCAGTAATTTGTTTTTTTTTATAAGGTTATAAAAAGACGTTAAGTTAAATCTACTAAATCTATATATATATATATATATATATATATATATATATATATATATATATATATATATATATATATATTTTTTTTTTTTTTTTTTGCTAAAAATATCAGAACAACTTTAAAACCTAGAGCTGCTATGAATTAATCTCTGAGGCTGCCGAAAGTCATGTTAGGTGTCAAATGTTTTTTTGATAAATACAGGGCTGAGCAAAATTCTTAGGCTTTCTATTAAAATAATTGGTCTTAACTGTTTATTTTAATTGACATAATAAATGATAGTCTGATGATCATGATTCTAAACAATAATATTTTTATAGCAACAACAGTACCTACATATATACTGTATATAATAAAATTTTATCAATTTGCTTATAAAACAGCTAATTTTGTTAGACTGAATATTTTCTACTGTATGTTTAATTGAATACAGATTATTGCTTTCAATAATATATATATATATATATATATATATATATATATATATATATATTCAATCTTAATATACAAATGTATGATTTTATTATATTATTATTATTATTATTTATTATTAAGCATCTTTACTTTATAGCATTTGTTTGCTATGTGCCTGAGTAATACAACCCTTAACAGCAGATACCAGAGCTGATGTAAAAACCAAACCAGTTGCCATGTTGTCTATCAATCTGTTTGCAGTTTTACAATACTGGACATTTTGTGCATGGGGAACTTCACAACATACGAGGTCATGGACGACATCTTTATAAGTTTCCCACTGACAACAAATTGGGAATAATTATGGGGAATGATGGGCCCCTGTTGGTGTCACTGGTGCTTGTGTAGTTTTAATTGTACTGGTTATACTACAGGGACTAAACAGCCATATACAGGTATGATAGCATGTGTAGCTAAATTGATCCAGCAATTCATCAATTTGTTCAGACCTGGGTAAAATTCACGCTCATCGTGATCGTACTGGGTAACATTCATGCTCACATAGAGAACATACAGTAGCTATAGAACCCTACAATATTCCTTCACTATCAGAAGGGGTTCCAACCCTGTTACAAAGTTACAAAGAGGTTTGTGGGGTTTCTTGGACTGTCCCCCAAGAAACCCCACAAACCTCTTTCCCTCTAAAACGAACCACTTGCTAGTTCATGTCCGGTGCTAGTGCTGGTCCATCACTTTTATGATTGATGGGTTTTGTAATTTAGCTTTTGTAATTATAGGTTTTATAATTATTTCACTTATTTCTCTTTTTTTGGGGGGTCTGATAGTAAACTTAATAAAGTTAATGAACGTAATGGGTTTTATTTCTAATCACTTATATTTTGCCTTCAGGTGAACCTGGAGAGCCAAACTACAATTTTGGACAGAAAGGTGAACCTGGAGTTCCAGGAGATCTTGGACAACCAGGTTAGTCCACGGAAGAGTCAGCTGTCCTAGTATTCACAGAGGTCTTAGTAGTCATTGAATTGAACTTTTTTTTACTAAACACACGTGTGCGTTAGAAAATTGAAAAATGAACAGTCCTTATCCTCTATGTGCTTGTGATCTATTTTAGGTTCAGACGGGCCTAGTCCTTGCACACAAGTAATTAATCTGCCAGGGGATCCGGGGCCAGGGGGAAGCCCTGGAGATCATGGGCCCCCTGGATTTCCTGGGTCATCTGGAGTACCAGGGCCAGCAGGTGCAGTGTGAAGTTTGCTAAGAAGTATTGATGGGGTGCATATTTCTGAATCTGTTGAGAAGTTTGAATTAGGGAAATGTCTCTTTTTCTGTACAGGCTTGCAAGGACCTAGGGGACCTCCAGGCCAGGCTGTTACAGGATACCCTGGCTTCCCGGGACAAAAAGGAGATAAAGGAGCACCTGGACGACCAGGTTGGAGCCCAACTTGATAAATGTTGTCGACAAGAAGGAAAAATAAATGAATTAAAATGAAAACTGCCTCTCTTTAGGGCCAAATGGCTACGTGGGGCAGCCAGGAAGGATGGGTGTTCAAGGACCTCCCGGAAAAGCTGCCCAGGGAATTCTCACTAGCTTCCTTTTGACCAGACACAGCCAGAGCATCAAAGTTCCCAAGTGCCCACAAGGAACTGCTTTCATTTATTCAGGATACTCACTGCTGTTCATCCATGGGAATGACAGGGCACATGGACAAGACTTGGGTAACACACAGACAACAAAGCTGTATCACCCTACAAATGGGATTTCTCTATCACGAGGGGTTCCAACCCTGTTACAATGTTAAGACCATTTAACTGTTCCCCAAGAAACTCCATAGAGAAACTTTTTCTATAAGATGGTTTCAAGAATCAAGCTAATTTCAGTAAATCTGAACTGCCTGTAGGTTCTGTACATTAAGAAGAAAAAAAAATATTACCATTGCACACACGTATCCCTATTACAAGACCTGCATAGGAAAACTCAAACAGTGTCTGAGGCCTGAACATACAAAATCTTTTTATTAAACAAAAAAATATAGGAAAATGTTTACCTAATTTGCTTATTAAAAAAAAGCAAAATGTTGTTAGACTATGTTTAATTGAATACAGTTTATTGCTTTCAATAGTGACATTTTTAATATACAAATGTATGGTTTTATATTATTACTATTAATTATTATTATTATTATTATTATTATTAAGCATCTTTAAATATATATGTAATATATAATAATATATGTAACATATAGTGTAACAGATAATGTATGTGACATGCCAGGTTATTATTGAAACAGTGATAGCAAAATGCATAATTACCAAATATTTAAATAATTTTACAGCAGATACCAGAGCTGATGGCTTAATAATCCCTCAAAATTTTGTGGATTATTCCATCCACAAAATCTACTTATGCCTCTGACTCTGCATAAGACATAAAGTAGGATTTTACAGTCGTGTAATGTAATTAGAAGAAGTAATCCGATACTGAAGCACATCGTTGCTATACTTACAGTATCGTCTCATTGTTCTTTAGCTTCTATTATTCCTTTATCATGCCTTTAACACTTCTTGTCTTTTTCTCTTCAGGTACATCAGGTAGCTGCCTGCCTCATTTCTCCACCATGCCCTTTCTCTTCTGCGATACGGAGCACACCTGCCGCTACGCCTCACGAAACGACTACTCCTACTGGCTGTCCACGGATGAGCCCATGACCGCCAGAATGGAACCAATCATGGGGAATGTTCTGGCAAGATACATCAGCAGGTTATGAATCAGGAGAAGAGTAACAAACAGAGTAAACATATTATTAGAGGCATAGCTTTTATGTTGGCTTTGCATCTTTTTGGTTTACAGATGTTCGGTGTGTGAGAGCAGAGCCAATACCATTGCTATACATAGCCAGACCACACAAACACCCAAGTGCCCCCAAGGCTGGTTTTCAGTCTGGACTGGTTATTCTTTTGCCATGGTAAGATTGCCTAAGTCTTGTATTAACAATATTTTTGAGGGGTGGGAGCTAAATATATACCTTAAACCCAGCGGTGGAAAGTAACTAAGCAAATTTACCTTGATACTGTACATAGTTATTTTGGACCTACATTGAGCTAATACAAGCTCAGTATGTTTGATATTTATATGAATTGGGGGTTGAGTACTTTTGTACTTTTTAATCAAATTTAATTGCATATGGATGACTTCTACTTTTACTTAAGCAAAGGATCAAGCATAATTCAGTAATGCCATTCTCTCTGCAATTTCTTTTGCAGCAAACGGGTGTGGGTGCTGAAGGCTCAGGACAGTCCCTCATCTCTCCCGGTTCCTGCCTAGAGCATTTCAGGCAAGTCCCCTTCATCGAGTGTCATGGTCGTGGCACATGCAACTATTACCCCGACTCCTACAGCTACTGGCTGGCTTCCCTCGATGTAGAACAGATGTTTAGGTGAGGTCAAAACTGTTACTACTTCAAAACCCTATTTCCTTTATTTGAATTACAGTTTGAGTGTGTGTGTGTGTGTGTGTGTGTGTGTGTGTGTGTGTGTGTGTGTGTGTGTGTGTGTGTGTGTTCTCTTACAGTAAGCCCAACCCCAAAACAGTGAAAGGACGGGACATGACGAGTGTCATTAGTCGCTGTCGTGTCTGCATGAAAATCAGCTAAAAGCAACTTCTTCAAATGTATTACATGAGATGAGCTAATTCCATTATACTGACTAGTTTGACGAGTGTTGAATTGTTGATTATATCCTAAGGTTATAAAGCTCTTTTTGTCATGCTGTTGTATAGGTAGTGTATTATTTTTCCATGACAACTCATCCCAAAGTGGATTAATGCTCTTATAAAACAGCTCTTCATCAACCCTGTATGGTTCTGCTTAACCTTTTGAAAAAACACATTTTAAGTCACTATATCGTACTGAAGAATGTGTTGAGTGAGGTACCTCTACCACTTGGTTGAGGCAAATCAACAGGCTCTTTCTGTGTCTTTAAATAGTGTTATTTTCCAACTGCATTGTAGCATGACATAGAAAATAAAGTCAACTTAATTCTGCAAAACATTTGTGCTTTTCCACAACCACACAGAAGTTATAATTTTATGTGACTTTTACCAGAAAGTGGCATCTCAACCAATCTGTATTAATAACATAATAATAATAATAATAATAATAATAACAACAACCACAAGATTGTTATTGTAAGAGATTTTTTATGATTTTAAAAAGTTAATGTTTTTTTAATGATTATACCATTTTAAGAATTAAAGCATTATATATACAGTAAGCCCCCTATATACGAACATTCAAATTCTGAACTTTCAAAGATATGAACACGTGTTCGCACATGTTCAACAGCAGAAGTTAGACCACATGTCCGGTGTACATCGATCTCAAAACAGAACACATTCGTGTGTTGGGGACTTGCTGTACTTTTTATATCCAGAATATTTACATACTGTATAATGTTCAGTCCCTTAACTTTAAGTCCCCTTATCACACTATTGGAGCTTTTTCTTCAAGTTAATGAAACAAACAACAACAAAATCTAACTGAATGTTAGATAGCAGTGGAGATTTTTAGAATATGTTTTAATCCTTTTTTTTTACTTTTTTTTTTTACTTTGCTTATTTTATTCAGCTCCTTGATTGATCTTGATTCAATTATGTTTAGTTAATCTTTTTTAAACATAGGTTGCAAAGTCCTTTGGTCAAGGGACAGTTATTTAAAATATGCTACATAAATCAAAATAAATTTTGATTACTTGATTTACAAATGTCAAAAAAATCTCTACATCTCACCACATGATCGGTTGTGGTTTAATTCTGTAATAAACAACATTTTAATGTATTTTTAGATTGTTTAGATTGTGTATAGGTTGTTTAGACAGAAACTATTAAGTAATGTCATTCAAATTTAGATTTGACCTGATGGTCCGCTAGTGGAAACTCAGGACATGTACGAACGTTACCAGAGAGATGAGTAAATGAAATTTGGATGCTTGTAGATGCGATGAAGCAGCCGGAGACGACCACCTGTTCCTAGGTTACACTACTCTGATGCTTGCATGCGGTCGTTGAAAAATCAGTCACTCTAGAAACACTGCAATGCCTTTTACAGTTTAACAGCATGAGGCGCTTGATGTGACGGCACACTTTGTTTGGGCAGCAGTAAAAGACCTATTAGCTGATGGCGTAAGTAAGGAATTTGATTAGTAACCCAGTCGAACTCTGGGCTCCCAGTTATAAAACTTTTTCAAGTGAAAATGATTTCATTTGTGAAAGTGAAGAACAGACGAGTATAAATATCAGACCCGGAAAGCAGACAGGGACAAGAAACCGAGCAAGCAACAGACAGCATTAAGCTTGAAATCTTGGACCAGCTGCTTGAACCAGACCACGAAGATGTCGTCTTCACCACTCCGTCTCGCTCTCGCCCTCATGTGCCTGGTCTCAGCCGTCGGCGTCATATCGTGCGGCCGGCCTCATCTGGCTTTGAATTCGGCTCTGGAAGAGGCTCGCGACTTTCCGCTTGGAGAAGAGGTGAGGAATAGATACGGATAACTGAACTTGGATATCTGCAGTTGTTTAAATGAGGGGTATTAAACAGAAATGGCACCATTACGATACTCAGGATCAGAATGCACTGAAGTGAAGGGTTAAAAAAAAAAAAATGAAACAAATTTGTTCTGATTGAGTAACAAGTGCAGGTTGAACTATCAGAAAATTGTCCGTAGAGCAACAGGATGAAGTAAGTGTGTATATTTCAGAATTTACCTTCAGCTTTTAATACTAATGTTAATATTTAAAGTTCAGTATAATTTAGTATCAGCAATGTGTCGTCTCTAAGCGCTAACCCTAATACTGACTCGACAACATGTTATGCCGCAATTTTCACTTTTGTGAAACGTTGGTCAAATGTCCATAGCTAGACAAGATTTCAGTGATATGGTCATGGCTTTCCATAAAAAAAAAAAAGTTCAAGTTCAAGTTACAGAACCTCTTCCACGTTTAGTTGATTCACCTGAAATGTTGTTAACATTTTGAAAGAGAATCACTGCCACCATATTCCAGTGTTTTAACACTCAAACTACAAGGCAAAACAAAACAGTTAACAAGAAATCAAAAGCCACCTCAAATTGTCTCTGCATCCATTTATTCTGTAATCCATATAAACTTGAACAAAACCATGATAATGATACGACACTGTGTTGTTATGATGGCGGCCATGACTTAGACAAATCTTGAACAATGTCCTTAACCCAATTTGGAGTTTCACAAGTTTCTTGAAAATACTTTATACATACACACATGATAGTTTCACTTTAAGTGTGTTTTCTTTTGAACAATGAAAACAGTTAAATTCAAAAAGAGACGTGCAATAATATAATTTTAGGCGGCACGGTGGCGTAGTGGTTAGCATTGTCGCCTTGCACCTCCAGGGTCCAGGGTTTGAAGAATCCAGGGTTGAAGTGTGTGTCTCCTGTCCAGGTTGTACCCCGCCTTGTGCCCCAAGTCTCCTGGGATAGGCTCCAGGCTCCCCGTGACCCTGAATGCAGGATAAAGCGGTATAGAGTGAGCGTATTAAACAGTGCTGTGTTTTCTGTTTAGGTACCAGAGAGACTCACTCTCCCCGAGCTCCAGTGGATGCTCAGTAACAACGAGATCACGCCCGTTCAGATGGGAGAAGCCCCGCGCAGCAGGGTGGAGCTCGTCAGGAGAGACAACACGGTGACGACCAAACCAGTCAACTGCATGAACTACTTCTGGAAGTCCAGGACAGCATGCTGAGCTCATTTAGAGCGCCAGGCAGAGCCGGAGGCACCATTTAGACCTTTAATATGCTGCGAATCACTCACTCTTTCCCTCCCCGTTAGCGTAGACCTCCGAGACAAGCCGACATGCTCGGTCTCTGGCTTCGAGCACGCCAGGGCCTTGGTTAATTCTTTTTAATTTGAACAGCTTTAGGATTGTAGAACATTCAATACTGGGTGCCGATGTTATCCTGTTCTGAAGCGAGACTGCTTGAAATAAACAATACAGCATCAATAAGCAGAGGTGTGTGTGTGTGTGTGTGTGTGTGCTTGTCTGTGCTAAGTCACAAATGATGCTTCATGGTGTAGATTTTAGACAAACACTAA
Source organism: Clarias magur (assembly GCA_013621035.1). NCBI lineage: Eukaryota > Metazoa > Chordata > Actinopteri > Siluriformes > Clariidae > Clarias > Clarias magur. Next base: position 1,946,445 of record QNUK01000083.1, on the reverse strand, counting down.
AAAACTAAATCTTACCAGCAAAATTAATTTTAGATTGTGGCAACTTGGTGGTCCTGGGGTCTGCTAAGTGCTGAGCTGCCCCTTGTCCCACCCCCAAACTTCAAGGCACAACAATGCTGTATATTTACACCATTTGTTAGCACAGCCTGGCTAATCACGCTAGCCTGCTAACTTGCAAGCTAACACTGTATGGTATATGGTATCTAAACCTAGCCACACAGCTCCCACGACTTGTATTAGCACAGCATGTAGATTAGCTAGCAATAATGATGCTAGCTATAGCCAGAGACAGAACACCTGTTGCCTAAATTGGAACTGGGGGCGCGAGCAACAAACAAAATGGCGGCCTGTCGTGAGCGATGGGGAAATGCTAATCAAAGCTACAGCTAATCCGCTAACAGGAGCTCATGAGAAATGTTGTCAGACACACTTTTTTTTTTTTTTTTTACCATATGCCACAACCAATCAAAAGATCTGTTTTTATAGCACACAACAGTAGACAAGTATGAAACCTGGATTTCTTTTAAATATAAAGTAGCTACTTAGCCACACACAATTCTATTCCCTATCTTAATACAAAGAAACAGGTCACCACAATCGGCTTAGCCTTAAAATCAAACCATTATCGCGTCCACCACCTTGTTTTTACATATGAAACTGTTTTCAAAACGGTTCAGTCCATCTAAAACACTTTAATCAAACCGACTGTTCAACAACACGACGTGGAATCTCTCCATCTCTGTTAAATCCATGTTTCACATCAAACACAGCATGCGGTGCCGATTTACCCAAAATCTAAAAATTATTCGCTTTGTTAAGTACATGGAAAAAGATAATTTATGTACATGGACAGTTTGGGAATTCTTTTTTTTTTGTGCTGCAAAAGTAATTGAAAAAGGGGGGGGGGGGGGATGGGGGACCCCAATAAAATTGCAATATGGACCTGCAATTCATTACAGGTAATATACAGTGAGTAGCACTTTCGCCTCACATGTCCAGGGGCCAGGTCTGATTCCCGCCTCGGGTCTGTGTTCATGGAGTTTGCATGTTCTCCCTGTGCTTGGTGGGTTGACTCCAGGTACTCCGGTTTCCTCTCACAATCCAAATATGTGCATATCAGACTAATCCGCGTGCCCATACTGTGTGAACGTTGACCGGAGTCATGGAGTCCACCACGGTCATAAAAGTGGAATTTATGTAGAGTTTGTCAACGATTTATGACAATCAAGTGGAACCGATTGTGAATGACAGCAACTTGGCCACGTAAAATCACAGAGTGGGGTCAGCGGCTGCTGAGACGCATAGTGCACAGAGGTCGTTGACTTTCTCCAGAATCGATAGCTACTGTACAGACTACAGAATAGTTCAAGAACAGTGCGTAGAGAACTTCATGGAGTGGGTGTCCAACTTTGTGGGAACAGTTTGGGGACAGCCGCTTCCTGTTCCAACATGACCGCGCATTAGTGCACACAGTAATGTCCATAAAGGGATATCAGATACAAAATCAATATAGATGCACTTAATTTTTTTTTTATTGCTTTAAAAATACAAAAATTTACAGAAAAGATTGAATTAAAACTGCTCATAATACAAACCATGATAAAGACAAATCTATATATTTTTTTCCTTTACAAAGGATCCACTAGGAACATTGTACACACAATTCAGGGAAATTAAAGGAAATAAAATTATCTGTACAAGTTTATACACATGTCAGAACATCGGTGTTGGTGAACACCGCTGTGACCTTAAAAAATAAACTGTAATGACATCACGCTTTGTTCTGCCACTTTTCATCTTCTCATGAAGTTCTTCTCCAGGGAGGCAGAGGTCCTCTGGATGGAGTGGATGTTCCTCTTCACGCGATCCTCCACGGACGAGGAGGCGGCGCTCTCTAGCTTCATGTTACTGCACAGAGAGCACGCATGACATCAGGAATTCAGCTTGTACATAATTGTTTCATGACATGCGTGGGCTGACACACATGCGCGCACACACTTACTGTATGAACGAAGCGTGGCTTCTGTGTTTGGTCCTGCTGTCTCTTTCTTTCTCCTGCTCGTCTTGTCGCTTGTACCTCTGCACGTTGCTCTCCCTCTCCTCCTCTCTCTCCTGGGCGAAGCCCATCATCTCTTTCCTCTTTTTCTCCAGCTCTTCAGCCGTGAGACGCCTGAGAGGAATTTAAATCTCATGAATTCCCAAAGGTTTAATGGAAATTAACTTATAATAATTTTCTGTGAACCCATCCTACATTTTTTTAAATCCCAGATTTATAATATTTCACCACTTTAAAATTTGGGTAAAACATTTCCTGGACTCGCTCAGAGCTCACACTGATTCTGTGTCACGGTATGTTGTATATATTAAAAATAAAAATTTCAGAAGGGTCAAATTATCAAGCAAAGAAAACAACCAATGAGATTTGAAATGACTGGAACTGGGTTAAGAACCCATCAACACATTATCAAAGCTTGGAAGGATAGTGCTGAACCATCAACTTCATGAAAGAAATGTGGTCAAACAAAAACTTATTAACGAAGAACACTTAAACGCTTGGTGATGTTGCACGGTAAAAAAAAAAATCAACAATAAAAACCAGGGCAATGTTCAATAGTGAAAGTAAAAGCAACATTTCCATACGCAGACAACGGGATGAGAAGGTTTCATAATATTAGGACTAAACACTGTGTGATAAGAAAACCACTTGTTAGTGAGACCGATCAGAAAAAAGGCTTCAGTTTGCTAGGGAACATAAAGTTGGGAATTTGGAGCGATGGAAAAAGGTCATGTGACTCATCTGATTAGTCCAGATTCACCCTATTCCAGAGTGATGGGTGTGTCAGGATAAGAAGGGATGCGCCTGAATCGATGCACCCATCATGCATAGTGTCCACTGTACAAGCCTCTGGAGGCGGGGTTATGAACTCTGTGTGTGTGTGTGTGAGATGAGAAGCGTACTTGCTGTAATTGGTGGTCTGCGGTCTGTGATAGCGCTCTCTGGGTCTTGACGGGCTCGGCGCTTTAGGTTTGTGTTTGGTGTCTGTGCTGTGAGGTGAGCGGTTCCTCTTTTCTTCTCTGGAGCCGAGCGGAGAGCGACTGCGCTCCCTCCTGTGGGTCGACTCTGACGACCTTCCTGCTGGAATCTACATTATCACAGAAAAACTAATTCATCTCCAATTCCATCACATGACCAGACTGCTGCGCGCAAGTGAGTGAGTGTGTGTATCAAATTCAAATTCTATTTGTCACATACACAGTCATACACAGTACGATATGCAGTGAAATGCTTATACGACCGCTCCGTGACCTTAAATATTTTTACAAAAGGAACCTATAAAACAGATTCCAACAAAGTTACAAAAAAATTCCAACAAAGTTACAAAACCTGCGGTATCTACACACCTGCAGCCCGTAGCCGGACTTTTGATGCGAATGAGAGTTCGAGACGCCATTTTCTTCTTTTGATCTGAGGGTACAAAAAAAAAAAAAAAGTAATATAAAAATAAGTGTCTCGAAGTAAACAAAAATGTTCTTGTTGTAGAAATGAAGTGATGATATTGTAATTACGACTTCATCTCTACCTGTGCTTTCTGTCTCCTTCTGCATCAGAGCTGGAACTCCTGCGCTTGTGCTTCTTCTCCTTTTTCCGTTCCTTATCGTCTCTCTTTTCCTTCTTGTCCTTCTTTCTTTTCTTCTTTTTATCCTTTTCTAAATTTTCACGTAACTACAGGGAAAAAAAAGAAGAAAAAAAAAACCCCCCACAAAATAAAACAGCGTTACACTTCGTAATCATGAACAGGTCAGTGTGTCTTGAAGGGCGTTTTCGAAGGGACTCACCATTTTGCGTATCTCTTTCATTTTAACAGGATTTGTGAGAATGCTTCTCTTCTTCTCCTCCTCACGTTTACTAAAAATTAACAGAATCATTTTTATTACAATTAAGAATTTTGGTTAAATCTAGAAAAAAGTTTTTTTAGAGACTTGTAGCAGATATGTAGCTCTAGAATATAACCAGGCCATGTGACTTTACACAAAAAGCGTTTGATCGCTGCAATCAGCTAAGAAAAACATTTTTGAAGGAGAAAAAATGAGTAAATGGAAATAATAAAGAGCAAATTGTTTCCTCACCGGATGTCAAACAGCGGATCTTCTCTTATCTTACAGGCCAGGTCCATGCTGGACATGGAGGTCTCAGTGTTAAAGATGGAACCGGGGAGAAGCCCGGTTTCGGCAGACGGGCCGCTTTCGGGTTCCTCGTACTGCTGGGTGATCTGCTTATCGATGGGACGACCCAGGAGATACTCCTCACGGGAGATCTGTCCCCCAGGACCCTGATACATCCAGTCCAAACGCTCATCCTTCTTCCTGAAACACCAAAGTACAAAACAGTGCATCTAAACAAGAGACTCAGGAAAGGTCACACAAAGTCAGAGAAAGAGATATTAGATTTTTCCCAGGTTTTGTTATGAATTTAAAACTTAAAGTTTAATTCATACATATCATAAGACTATAAAGTTGGCATGTCTGTACAACGCCCTTTTATCATAAAAAAACAGACCTTGAAAAAAATTTTACTAGTTCATCTCAAAATTCAACAGATAGTGCTGTATAAATGGTGCAAATGAAATCTACTTTCTTTGGAGACAATGGCAGATTAGAGGCTTTTAACATGCATAATTTTTAATAATGTTACGCCATAAAACAGTGTTTCTTTTGCGCCACTCAGATGCTTCCGCACTCGGTACAGAATCATTTATATTTGAAGTTGATGGGCCGATCACCGGCCAATCAAACTGACACCCAGCCAATCTGGTCGCTGCTCCATCAAGAATCATAACAGAATCGATTTTCTCCCCCATCTCTAGTCACAGATAAATCAAGTTCAATCAAGTCTGCTAATATTTAGCTCCTTAATATTTAATTAGTCGGGATGTTTGTAAATTTACCCTGTCCTATAAAAACAACAACAACAACAACGTTTAATTCAATTCAGATATATGGATTTCAGGACGTGATGAGAGTACACACTTGACAGCGCCCGTCTCCTGCGCGTATCTTGTGATTTCCTCTCGAGCTCGCTCCGCTTTCAGCTCCTTCTGCAGCTCTTCGATCTTCTTCCTTTCTGCTTCATGTTTCTGCTCGGCTTTCCACACGCGCTCGATGTTCTTCAGCGTCTGGGGATGCCAGCTTTTCTTCAAGTTCTACAGAAATAGGAAAAAAAACAAAAAACAAACAAACAAAAAAAGCATATATTTGATTATTTATGCAACGAGGAACTATTTATGAAGCTAGAAACTGTGGATTAGGTGCTCGTCGTGAACAGAACGCATATTTATAAATGAGTATCTTTGTCATCTTTGTCATTTACTTTCCAAGTGGAGAAATCTTTAATGTTTTGACATTTCCTTCACAAATTTTATTAATGAGTTTATGCTAATATTAATGTAGTCACGCGCGCACAACAATATGCAGTGGCTAAAACTAAATATTGAAAAACAGGGCTCATTAATACTTTCTACACATTCTCCATATGTTTGAAACCGTTTTCCACTTATTAATTATTTAAAATAATAATAATAATTAAAAAAATCATGATAATTTAGGAAAAAATCGTATTAGCCGTTTGCTAGGTTGAATCGAAGGGCAGGCTAAGCTAAATAGCTTTAGAAAAAAACTATCCCTCAAATGTTGGTATTATTGACTTAACTTAAAAATACGGAAAATACGTACAAGATCGCCGCCTCCCATGTTGATCAAGAAAACTGGAGGACGTTTGACCTAAAATGTGTGTTAAATTAATCAAACGCTAATATTTTTCCTCCTCACACGGCCGCCATGTCTGTTTTGGACCCGAGAACGAAGCTACTTCCGGTCGTAATGCGCATGCTCTGAACAGCAAGACCAGTGAGTCGAACCCCTTGATTTGATTCAACATTGAGAGTCGATTCTTTCATTTTTCTAACGGTTCCCTGTCTGGCAAAAGTACAGGGCAGGTTTTGTGATATTATTTATGATCTTTGATAGTTCTATCTTAGTGAAAATATGAAAGCTGAAATTGCTTAAGAAAATCTTGTTTTACCTTCTAATTACCATAACATACTACCTTAAAATATAATAAATAAAATCTATTTATGTTATATTTATGTAACCAAGTGTAAGGATGCCTTAATGTAAATGTAAATGTTGTTAATGTAAATGTACCTTTTTTGTGTGTGCCTATATTCAGATTAGACTAGACCCCACCTTTCATCCATCCATTCATCTAGGAAGCTTTGTAGTCCAACTAGGGGCCATGGAGGCCAATGGTGACCATTTTATTCCCAGTTTAGAATGTGGTAGAATGTGCAATCTGGGAACACCTATTAGCTTAATCTGCATGTCTTTGGACTGCTGGAGGAGACGAACATGCAAACTCCATGCACACAGGCCTGACACGGGAATCAAACCCAGACCCAGGAGGTGCAAGGTGACAGCGCTAACCACGAAGCCACCGTGCCGCCTGACCGCTCTTTCCCCTCAATTTTTCTCATTCATTTTTAAAGAAGAGGTCCCTGTTGGCCAATCTGTCCATGAGACAAATATCTGGAAATCTTGGAATTGCTCTTTTTACGATTATTCTATGATTAACAGAATTACAGTTGTACTTTTTTTTCTGTCTTCCTGCTAGCAAGAACAATCCTCTCATTCTATACCCAAGTCAGTTAGCGCTCCTGCTAAAGGAAAGTGAGGAACGTATCAGCAAAACATATTAATTGGTAAAAACTTACTCACTCAAGAAATAAAGTAACACACTTTGGAGGAATATAATGCAGTTTTTTTTTTTTGCATGTCTGTGTAGTGTATTGCTATGAGACTAGCACTGGAGTAGCTTCAGGGTTTTTTATTTATTTATTTTTTTTAATTAGATAGACTAGAGGTCTTAACACAGTTTAGGACGTACAGTAGAAGTTTCCTTTCTGCCTGCTTTTCTACTCGCTATCGAGCACAAGGTCGTGCTTTACACATGGGTTAATTAATCTCTACGTGTACAGTATAACTCTTGTTCTTCCACACACCCAGCTGAGATAGAACAATTGCCTATAGATGGTAATTATTACCCAAGCACAAGTAATTCCTCTCAGTTGAGGAGTGTACAATGGACGTGTTAGACCAAGATGTACAGGGTCATTATTTTGACTATGTTGTGATCAGTAAATGCATATTCTGTTCATTGTGGAAATGCTGGAAGCGTAACAAGCTCTTGGCATGCAGCTAAATGAATCCGACAACTGAAAAAATGTGTTTAATGTCAGTGAATCATGAATACACTGTTTACGCATTTCCATTGAGACCGACACTTTCAATTCCGGCCACTTATTTATTTATTTATTTATTTATTTATTTATATCTTTTCTAGTAAATTTACCCTTCAGATTTTTATGACATTCATTGCACTTTGTATATATATATATATATATATATATATATATATATATATATATATATATAATTTTTTTTTTTAATAGGTTTTACTGCATGAAATAAATCACAAAATCCAACTGATCTACTCGAGCATTTCTTTTAGCATGAAAACATGTGCTTACTGTATGGAAAATATCCAGTGCAACACGAGAACACGGTGATTCAACAGACAATAAATACTGTAGATCTTCCACTGCAAACAATATCGAATCTGAATCTCCTAAAAGTTCAACATTTAAACGCAAAACTAAAGAAGAAGTCATGAAAAAGGAAACAAAGGTCTGACTTCCTAGCGCCTTCCGCTCGGTAGACGTCCAAGCCCGATGCGATCGACTGGAAGGCCGAAGCCAGACCTGGTACCCTGCTTGGAATGTCTAGTTCTGCCAGACGTGTTCTTCTCTGTGTTAGCGATCTGAGCTGTGGCTCCGGACGCTATCTCCAGACGCTGCTGGTTGGTGTTGTTGCTCTTTTCGGTTGGATCTACAGAGGCGCTCTCACCAGATCTGATCTCGGTCAGGGAACCGTTTCGCCCGGTCGTGATCTGAAGCGAAGCCGCTCCTGTCCGTCTCTTCTGTGAACCTTTAATCCGCCTGTTGGAGAAATAACTTCAGTTAGCGTGGTTTTAGCTGGATTATCAGTGTATGATCATACATATAAGACTTTTGATCGTACAGGATAACAGAACACAGTTATGAGAGTAAAAGCTCCCTTTATTTCTCTATATAATCTCCTGCTGCACTAATGCACTTATCCCAGGGTTTCACTAGTGCTTGGACACCATCGAGGTACAGTAGAAAGAGCCATGAACGGCCTCCCAGGAACTCCTTTGATTGCTACAGTAGGATATACGATACATTATAATGAATCATTGTTAAATCCAATTAAAATCTATAAAACGTAAAGGAATCTTGAGGAATTATTTCATGTTTTAATGTTGAAGAAAGTATTTCTTATTTAAACCAATATCTATTGTATAGCACAGGAATTCATGATGTACCATATGATGGTCCATAAATTTTGGAACATTTACAAACATTTACATTCCCATTTTTAAAGGCTCAGAAGTAATGGAACAAATTTGTGGCATGGCCAGGTGTAGCCTGTTCCCTCGTTACTCCATGGCTAATCAAGCAGATACAAGATCTGAAGGTGGTCCTGAGTGTTACATTTGCATTTGGTGCAGTAGCTGTTCATTCAAACTCTCAACATGGTGTCCATGCAAGTGACTGAGGACATCATTAAAAAAGATAAAAAAAAGATAGAGAGAGAGAGTAACAGTGGCAAAAGAGCAAAAGCGGCCAATACAATAGTTTGACACGTTTTTAAAAAGAAGGAATTAACTGGCGAGCTCACGTAGAGCAAAAACGCCTGGAAGACCATGAAGACAACAAGAGTGGATGTCCGAAGAATTCTGTCCATGGTGAACAAGAACCCTTTCACAACATCTGGCCAAGTCAAGAACACTGTTGAGGAGGTCAGCGTGACATCCCCAAAGTCTACAGTCAAGAGAAACCACTGATTTCGCTCAAGACCAGAATGGCCAGACTAGACTTTGCCAGATTCCTTGGACAGATGATGTACCAGAATGATGGGAAGAGAAAAGTCTGAAGAAGGAGAGGAACAGCTCATGATCCGAAGCGTCACATCATCTGTCAAACATGACGAAGGCTGTGTTATGACATAAGTGTGTATGGCTGCCAAATGGAACCATGCCAATGCTGTTTATTGATGAGCTGACTGTAAATAAAAGTCGTAGGATTAATTGTGAAGTTTACAGGGCTGTACTCTCTGCTTAGATTCACCCGAATGCCGCAAAACTTCATATCGCAGATGGATAATGACCCGAAACATACGGTGAAAACTACCCAGGCCAAAGAAATGGGATACTCTTCACCGGCCAAGTCAGTCACCTGATCTCAACAAAATAGAGCAAGCTTTCCACTTACTGAGGAGAAGACTGAAACCCAGAAACAAACAGCAGCTGAAGGCCTGGGAAAGCGCCTCAAGGGAGGAAACTCAGCATTTGGTCATGTCCCTGGGTTCTAGACGTCAGGCAGCGGTTGACCGCAAAGAATTTTCTTCCACTCGTTAAAGGCGATCCGCATATTTGTAACTGTTAGTTTGTTCCATTATTTATGAGCTCCCAAAATGGGGGTGTGTATGAAAATGGCCGTAATTCCTGAATAGTTAACGGCACACTTTTGTCCAACCCTGTGAATTATAGCTGAAAGTCTTGAGTCAATGACATCTTGAAGGTTTCATTTCAAATTCAATGTGCTGCTGTACAGAGGCCAAACGCCAAAAAACAAAACAAAAAAAAAACCCTTATCTTTGATCCTGACTTTAGGTTCTGTGGATTATTTTTTCTGTTTAAAATGGAACAGTGCCATGTTCAAATTGAACTTAAATCCCAGGATAAATATATAATCGCATCCAGCTGCCTAACTGGGATTTAGATGCTTTTGATTTGTTCTATAAACTGAATTGTGTGTGTGTGTGTGTGTGTGCAAGCCAGTGTAGATTGTTTCCACTAGGGTCCACGGGACCTCCAGTTTATCCCTTCATATCTCTAATCATATTCCTTTAATCCACTGTTGAACCCACAGCCTGTAGTGTTTGCTCCCTAGAGAAGCCTCGCCGTTAGATCTATTCATGGCGGATGACGAACTTCTGGGAAGCGTTTCCTCTCGAGCCGACCCTTCTGATGGATCGGCTGCGGCCGGCTCTGTCTGTTCTCATAACGCAATGTCTGGTAATGTCGCACCTCAATTAGGTGCCGTGTGACCTCAGCAGCAGCAGCGCCTATGCGATTTCAGGTTTCTCCGAAGTCCGCAATGGCGTGAAGGATATTTACGGAAAGATCGCGCAAGCGTGTGCAATGGCACATGTCGGATAGCGATAGCGATAGCGATAGCGGTACCTCTGCTTCTCTTTCTGGTTTCTTTTCGGCTTCACGGGGCTGATAGAGAGAGGGTCCAGAGGGCTTTTTCCTTCGGGAAAGCCCCTCGTCCTCCTTTGATCCTGCTGGACTTCGCTGTTGGTCTCGGGTTGGCCGCAGGGCTGTATGGTGACATCGGCCGAACGGATCGCGCTAGCAGGGTGAGGTGTCTGATTCTGAGGACGGAATCAGAAAAACACATTATGATTGAAAAAGAGTGCAATTTTTCTTCGGAAATAAAGTGCACGTGTAAGATTGTAGGGTTGTAAATGTATTGTATTGCATTTCCAGGATTGTTGCTTTTTATTTCTACCTTTCATCCATCATACTGTTACTTGTATAGCCATCTCTAAGGGGTGCCATTTATTATTATTATTTTTTTCAAACTAAGTACAATTAGTATTCATTTTTAAAATGAAGTTGTATGTATTTTGCATACAAAAATTCCAAACACATACAGTATGCTGGTAAGTGTGTTGTTTATCACAATTAGCAATCTCATTTTAAATAACGTGCATTAGCTAGCTAGATTAGCTACCGTGGGTGAGTTTTGGGTCTTTGTTAAAGTCATCAGGATCAAAATACAGGCTAGAAGACCTGTGGACTTTTTTTTTTTCTTTTTCTTTTTCTCAACTAGCTGAGATGAAAGGTTACTAAGTATATTAAATTCACTACTGTACTTACAGTAGTGAATATTATATTTCTCAAGTAAGTTCTCTTGTAGGACGTTGCTACACCTTTTCCAAAAATCAGAGCATGTTTAAGTACACCACGTACTTGCATTTTATTTAAAATCTTTGATTCACACTGATGCGACAGATTGGCACCCCATCCTGAGTGTACCCCGCCCCGCCCCGCCCCGCCCCGCCCCGTGCCCTAATTCTCCTGGGACAGGCTCCAGGCCCGCCGCGACCCTGTACACCGGATAAAGCGGTAGAGACGACGAGTGAGACGATTCTCACTGACGATGAGGCGGTGATTTGATCTAGCATGCTGTCGAAGAACTGTAGAAATGTTTAAACCCATGTTGTACTGTATATGACTGAAATAGTCCCCTAGATAGATAGGAGTTGAGAGACGACTGATCTTAACTTACAGTGCGGTTGGGTCGCGTTTAGTCCAAGTTCACCTCATTGTAAGGATTGCCTTAGAGACAAGCTTGTCCAGAAAACCTCATAATCTCACATTAATCATAAAAAAAAAAATCATAAAAAAAAAAAAATAAAAATAAATAATAATAATAATAATAATAATAATAATAAATAAATTAATAAATAAATAATAATAAAAAACATTGAATGCTTTGGGTTCATCAAAAATCATGACTCTTGCTTGTGTATGAGCGTTAAAAACATTTACATAATGCATTTTCTTTCAAAAACAAACAGCTTGAGATTATCATAAAAATCCATATCAAGTAAATTTTTAGAAAGGAAATGTGCATAATGTCATTAAAGCCTTTGATGATTTTTAACCTTTACTTTGAGTTTTGGAAAAGTACTGCATTATTATTATTATTATTATTATTTTATTATTAGATAATGAATTCTCTGGCACAGCAAAACACACAAAAAAAAAAAAAAAAGAAGGAAAAAGAAGTTGTTGGCCTTGTGTATCATTTGCATATTGATAATATGTCTATTTTTACAACAACGACAACAACAAAAAAATGCATTTGGATACGTATGTACGTATTTCATTTTCTGACTTTAATGTGAACATACAGATTTATTTTTCAATCATTATTTATTTTTGCACAACTTACATATTTTACTTGACCAGAAATTCTGTTCTTAAACGTATGTTAATAGATGAATCATTATTACTGGTGTATTATTAGTTACGTTTAAACTATTTACATATGCTACATGTAAATATACTTTTATATTATTATTATTATTATTATTATTATTATTTAACAGGTGGGTTTACTGTTTGTTAAATGGCGACTAATGAACGATGCCCTTGAGAAATCGACCTGTGCGGGTATTTCGTTTCATCATTCAGGAGAATTGTTCTTCATTCAGTCCAAACTCCGAGCTGAGCAGCTGTTCAATTTTGCAATTCGTTTTTTTTTTTTTTTGGTTTAATGCTGAAAGAAATGAACCTCGGATGAATTTTATACAGACCGACACTTTTTTATCCAAGCTTTCTTTCTTACTTTCTTTCTCTTTTTCTTTCAAGTGAAGAATGGATGTCCGGCTTGAGACTATGTTTGTTTTGTTTTTGTTCACGGGACCCTTTTTGCTCTGTTACCTGCTGTGGGATGGTGGACGTGCTGCAGTGTGGAGGGCTGATCATGAAGATACAGAACAGGGTGACACACTCCCAAATCTGCATCTGAAAAACACAGACAGAGGGACAGAGAGAGAGAGAGAGAGAGACCGGCAATATGACTACATTTCGTCCAGGAATGCTCACACACACCAGTAAGAGCGTCACAGTGGAAACCCACACACGTCCCCACATGCTGCGCGAGGCCCTGTGAGACCTTTTTTTGATGGAATGCGGGTCTGGATTAGTCCTGCCCTTCCCAGGCAGCGACATGTGTCCGAGCCCTGGCGTCTCATCTTCATTAAAAAGGTCAAAGTGATGGAAATAATTCGGCTATTTCTGAACAGAGGGGCACCGCGGCCCCCTGGAGAAATCCCCACCTCCCCCGCCCCTCCACCTCGTCCCCCCCCCCCCCCCCCCCCCCCCCCGCCGTGAGCAGCCAGATCAACCCGAGCATCAGAGGGACAACGGCGATCTGTCAAAACGCCGATGCTGCCGGAGGATGCAGCGCCGATCGGCTCAACTCGGACTGACCCTCGGCAGGGAAAGAAAAAGTTTACGGGAAAGAAATGCTGCTTTAAAATGAATAAATAAACATATAAACAAACAAATAAAGAAATAACAACCCTATGGAAACTCAATTAGACGCAGACGGAGAAGTGCAGCATCTCGCTGTGACATTGAGCACGCCGGAAGGCGAACGAGCGACACGTACCCTGAGAGCGAGGACGAAGAAGACGAAGATACTGTATCATGCAAAGACCCGTTTAGATCGGGTACATTGGATACATTAGATACCTGATAATCTGATACTTACGAATAAGGGACAAAAATGTCAAATGTCAAAAATGTCATCATCCTGGGTCGTTTATGTCCAAGTTCATTATCGAATCCGAATGTCCGATCGACAGATTCTTATACATATTAACGCGCATTAAATCATGCACATGTACATGAAATAATAAATTCAATTAATCACTAATTTTCCATTAAAACTTTTTTTTTTTATGCTACAAAAATTCAAAAGGTCCATAATTGACGTTGCTTCATCATTTTGTTGCCTCACCTTTTTCCAGACTCGGATCTCGCTTTGCAAGACGATTCAATCGATCTCCTCTTCTTTTTTCCTCCTCTCCTGATGCACGCTTGTTTCTCATCTGCCCCTCACTAATAACTTGTTTATAGATTTTCTCGGGCTCGGGTCTGTCCAATCAGGCCCCTTGTTTGCAGTGATGTCATCATCGCCCTTCCCTAGAAGCCCATTGTAACCCGGTGCTTCGGGAAACCTTTGTGCCAGGGCCGCTGGTCGCTTTCTTCTCGCCCTGCGATTTATTGGATGTATAATTAACAGTTTAATGCGAATCTCGCACCTGATTGGTGTACGTCATGGTGCGCCTGCAGTCCGGTTTAATTTTAAGGCCGTCACTGGGCCTTGGTGCTTTTATTAGCCTCGGCGATCACTGCCAGGCCCTGTCTGAATGAGGGTGACCTTTTAATGCCCCCCGTCCGCGCACGCTAATAAAATCACACCCGGGCCAGTGACGGCTGTCCGCCCCCCGGCTGAATTACACTCGAGCGATACCATCGGAGGCAGGGCCACGAGTATCACACACACAGGCATTTCCAACACATGCACGGCATAATCGACATGAACTCGACATCCTGTTTTGTCTGGGTGCATGGGAACGGCGGACAGGATCGCTAACAGGCTCAGGGGCATTCGTTACGTGATGAGGCCCGGCGGCCCGGATGTCGCGCGTTGAAGAATGTCTAACGAGAGCGCCGCGCGAGAAAACGTCTCGTCCTCGCCAGCAGGAGGAGCGAACGCTTCAAAGATCCCTCGGGAAAGACGTCCGCTGGAAGACCTGCGTTCCGGTGCAGGACCCGAAGTGTGCGAGATGATCTCCCGTGGTCTGCGGGATCGGCGTCAGATAAACAGGAGCATTCCAGGTAGTTCCGGTTGAGGGAAATAAAGCAGCTGTTTTCATGTATTACTCAAGAGCAAAAATGGACAACCTGTTCTTGTTGCAAAAAAAGCACAGACTTAGTCCCGACTTCGTGTCCATAGTGTCTCTGAACACGAGGACGTACTCCTCATTTTAGATCAAGCACGGCTTTGTGTTTCTCTAATACGTCATTGTTTCTATCTCGCAGTAAAGAGTCCAGACAATCCAATTATGTAATGCTGGCAGATACAGTGTCCTTATCTGTAAGGAGACATTTACAGTATTTAATATTTTTGGAAGGAGTCTCCAGTCTCGGCATTTTTTTAACTAATAAGATGACAAGACGAAGTGTTTGTTCATCTTATGAACTTCCAGACAGAGGAACGACTGTTTGTGTGGACGACTGTTTGTTACAAACTTACTTCTTTTATTGTGTGACGCTGCTTTGCGACAATGTCAACTGTTCAAAGCGCTGTATAAATAAAATTGACTTGACTATAACGTAATGTAAGTGAGAAAATGTTTCTGGGACGTAAATGTAAATGCATAAACCTTATGGCGTGTTCGGGTATTTTAAATATAAATACAGTTTATCTGTACGATGAATCGATACGCATTTAGAAGAAGCTGTACTTTGGATACAATGCTCTCAAGATGGGACGTTCGATCCCCAGCTGCACCAGGTTGCCACTTTTTGGGCGCTTGAGCGAGACGAGGCCCTTAACCCAGTCTGCTCCAGGGCTGCTGTACCATGGCTGACCCTACGCTCTGACCCCAGTTACGCTGGGATACGCCAAGAAGGAATTTCACTGTGCTGTAATGTACAGTATATGTGACAAATAAAAGCTTAACCACTGGGTGGCAGCAGTGAGCCACAGCACCCAGTCAGCTACACGATCGCAGGCGAAAAACAAGTGACACACTCTATAGTGTACTATTAGAGCACTGTTTTTTTTTTGTTTATTTCATTATGAAATGGGTGTTGCGTTCGATGATTTTGCTCATCTGTGGAGTTTTGAGTATGATTCATTAAGCTATTGTAGCTATCTAGGCTATGATGCTCCAAAGGTTAGATCTACTGGACTTTTCGGCTTATGATATTTTAACATAGGATGCATTAATCAGTGCATAACGCCATCAGACCTGTATAAAAAATAACTATTTGAGAAATGCTGAGGTTTAAAGGCCACCCGTGATCCATAATAAATTCATATGAGAAAAAAAAAAAAAAATTCCCTGTTTTTTGTCTTTTTTCCCCCCCATTTTTGTATAATCTGGCACTTAAACAATTTCATTAGACTTGTCCCCTATTGTGACCTCATATAAGACAATCCCCTGGCTGCGTTGGTCTCTGGAGAGGCGTGGCTTATCAGGAGCTCATTTACATAGACACTGAAACGGTACGTTTGGAGCAGGAGTGAAATAAAGGGAGTTTAAGGGAGTATGAAAACCTGCATTTTATGAGGGGGATTTCAGCTGGAAAACTGTGTTCACTTGTTAAAGAAATAGTTAAATATGGAACTTTTAAGAGAAATAAAGACTTTGACCAAGACTAAACAGTAATTCTATGGAATGCTTGGGTCAAATTTGAGATTTTGACCTAAAAATTCAGGACCTCTGGTCAACATTCACACACTATGGGCAATAGCCTAATCTGCATGTCTATGGACTGTGGGAGGAAACCGAGGAACCCAGAGGAAACCCAGCAAGCACGGGGAGAACATGTAAACTCCATGCACACTGACCACAAGGCGGGAATCGAACCCAGGACCTGGAGGTGCAAGGCGACGGGGCTAATCACTATGCCAGTGTGAACATCTCCATGCTCATTTCAGCCAAAGACCACAAACGTGTTTATTTACATCATTTAAACTGATTTTTATTCCATTTATGAAACATTACTTTGGCTCTCAGCTTCCTCCTTCAATTCCATTAGTCAGAAACCTCGTCTTGACTGAGACTTTGCCAAGCAGACAGGTTTGCTGAGAGAATGAGCACGTTGAGAGAACTGAGCAGAAAAGTGGCAGCTGAAGCTATTAAGGTGTTAACAAATGCTAACATAAACATAACATAAAGTTTACAGGGCAGTAATAAAATATCAGTCATATCTGACACAAACCTGTTTTTTTTTCCATCTAGTGATAATGATTCATCCTTTCCCTGGACAAACATCAAGCCGAAGCCTGACCACGCTCCAGTCGAATGGATCTTCTCCTTATCAGTTAATCTCGCTTTCTCTTGCCAGTTTGTATAAGGAAGAGTAGGAGAAATGGAAACCAGTTTATCAAAACTGCTGGAAAAGCTATTAACCCAAGTGTATGCCCTTGGTGAAAACTTAATTGGTTTGGGATTTTTTTTTTCTTCTTCTTCTTTTTTTCTCTCAACACTCCAGTCTGCTTGTCTCAAGTGAGTAAGTTGGGTAATGGTTTATTATAATGAGAAAATATTCCTGCATTCACAGATCAACACATTAATCAGCGTGGTCCGGGTCAGATATGCAGAAATATCGGGGGTCTGTGGGTCCTCATTAGCACAGATTTATCATTAATGCTTTTTTGTCCCTGTAAAGTTTCATAATTAAATCTCTGGAAAGACGTCCAAAACCGCGCTTTGTTGTGCACCGTGAGCGTCACGCTTTGATAAAGTTCTCAAAGTTCTTACGTGTTGTAGTTAAACAGGCCTGATCCTAATCAGTGTTGAGGGAGGATACTATTTAAAGTAACTAATTACAAAATGACAAAATGACTGTCTTCACAAAGTAATCCGTTACATTACGGCGTCGCTTTCTGATAACAGTAACTAGTTCGAGTACTTTTCCATTGCAGAAAATGAAAACTCCTTTGTGCTTCCTCGTGCATGTTGTTTTAGTCGAGACCTTTATAATTATTCTACCATCATCACTCAGTGAAGTTTGGCCCAGAATCTGTTCACTACTACAGTAATAACCCTGTCTCAGCTACGTACGCGGTGTCGCGCGGTGGCCGTAAGTGCGGTTCATCACGATTCACCGCGAGTTTCGGCGCTGTGACTAGGTTTCCATCTTTCCGCGTGTTGGTCCTCGCGTAGTCAAACCGCATAGGTGAGATATAGGGGTGTAACAGCAGGAATAACAGAGGGGGATGGGGTATCGGGGGCGGGGCTTGTAGGACGACTTCATCTCACACACACACACACACACACACACACACACACACACTAACGGATTGGGATTGACTGCTGTCTGACTCACGGATTACATAAATTGTCTGAATAACGGATCACATTTTTGAAAAAGTAACTGAGTAACTGGATACTTGAACGGCGGAGCGAACGCGTCAGATCACTCGCTACATCAAGAAGGTAATCCGAGTACTCGGACGCGTTTCTTTGTAACGCGTTACACCCAACACTGATCCTAATCTACTTGGCCTGTGATCAGATACACGAATGTCCAAATGTCTACGACGCTCCTGCGCTGCAGTCGAGATAAAAACTTCAAATGCAGCTTCTCTCTTTTCACTTTCGAATGTAAACAGATTTAACATTTGATGACACAATTTAAGAAGGGATTTTAGAACGAAGTCTTATCAGGCAGAAATTTGCGGTTGTCACAATGTTTTTGCAACATTGCAGACGCTGGAACACAATTTTCATCATGTTCATTTTATTTGATTTGAGTTTGTTTAATGAGAAAGTTCGAATTATTAGTATTTATAAAAAAGCGTAAAAGCAGCAGCAGTGAAGCCGGAACTGCTAAGAAGCACAAAGCGATAACGATGGCGACAAAAGTGAAAAGAATTGACTTAAAAAAAGAAAAACAATCACTTGTTTATTATTTAAAAAAAAAAAAAACAATAATAATCACCTGTTCTTTTAACATCAGCACGATTCCAAAGAACAAGGACACGATCGTGGCACATGTTATTTTTATACTGTGTGTAGTTAACTGTGTATGTATCCTAGTACCTGGACAATGTTTGTTGGAACTTTTTTCCCCAACTCATTTTGGGTACTTTGTATGTGAGTAATATTAACACCAACACATTAACAAACATTGATTATCAATTATATACCAGTGAGATGTGGACAGGATCATGGCCACCCAAGGCTCACCTACAGTATACCCATGGGACCCAAGGCCAGCACAGCCGCTCTGAAGATCCCATAGAAAAGCCAATGCAGAAGAAACCACTGAAAAAAAACTCCAAGCTGGCCAGGATAGAAAGGCACCAGATCACCCAGTGCACCACAGCCTGACACACATTGTCCCCAGCACTCTGAGAAGAGCCCAAGCTCGCCAACATGGCCTCCAAATTCCTTAGATCCAGCCCACAGGGGAGACACCAGACAACCAAGTCTGATCCACGGAGGCCTCATCCCACAACACACAGCACCCTAAACTTCACCATTAACATCCTGGTGGCTGGACACCACATCACAGCACAGCTCACTCCCAGAGGCCCTGCAGGGCCACGCCCGGTGGGGCAAGAGCCACCCTGGTGGCACAATACTGGACGGAATGCTTTGAATGCTCAGTTTAGATCAATAAACATTATCAGTAATAAGAAATATCAGAAATATCAGGAATCACTATTTTGTTTGTTGTTAGAAATCAGTCTGACCTTCTGTTAAACCATTATCAGTTTTTTAAATCTTATTTTATTAGTGCTATTAGAGTCTAAAAAGTAAAGCAAAGTAGCTTTTATTGTTATTTCAACCACATACAGTAGGTACAGTACAGGAGTGAAACGAGGTGCATTGGTGGCTCAGTGGGAGGTTTCTTGCAAGTTGGCAGTTACTAAGCCTCTTCTTAACAAATCTAATTTAGACCCAAATGATATAACAAATTACAGAACAATTTCAAACCTTCCGTTTATGTCAAAGATATTAGAAAACGTGGTGTCAGCTCAAATATGCACATTCTTGCAGGGAAACGATATCCTCGAAGAATTTCAGTCTTTCAGACCAAGCTGCATCTCAATTCTTGTCTTACTTGATTTTAGTGCTGCATTCGACACTATAGATCATGATATTCTCATAGATCGCTTACAAAATCACATTGGTATTCAGGGACAGGCGTTAAAATGGTTTAGATCCTACCTGTCTGATCGATTCCATTTTGTACATCTGAATGGAGAACAGTCTGGTGTAATGCCAGTGAAATATGGGGTGCCACAAGGGTCAGTTTTAGGACCTCTGCTGTTCTCAATATACATGCTTCCCTTGGGTAGCATCATCAGAAGACATGGGATTAGTTTCCATTGTTATGCTGATGATACCCAGTCTCACATCTCCACAAAACCAGACGAAATACCCAAATTGTCTAGACTAACTGAGTGTATTCAAGATATAAAAGATTGGATGACCGATAATTTTCTTTTACCAAATTCAGATAAGACAGAGATATTACTTATTGGCCCAAAAACCAGTACACACCAGCTCTCACAATTCAGCCTGCGTTTAGAAGGATGTTCTGTTACCACCAGCTCGACAGTGAAAGACCTGGGTGTGATATTAGACAGTAACTTATCCTTTGAAAATCATATCTCCAACATCACAAAAACAGCCTTTTTCCACCTTAGAAATATTGCCAAGCTTAGGAACATTTTATCTGTATCTGATGCAGAAAAGCTGGTTCATGCATTCATGACCTCCAGACTGGACTACTGTAATGCATTACTGGGTGGCTGTCCTGCATCCTCAATTAACAAGCTACAGTTAGTCCAAAATGCAGCCGCCAGGGTTCTCACTAGATCCAGAAAATCTGATCATATAACCCCAATATTATCATCCCTGCTCTGGCTACCTGTTCAGTTTAGAATTAATTACAAAATAGCATTACTTACGTACAAGGCTCTAAACGGTCTAGCTCCCACATACCTAACCAGTCTTCTGATACGTTACAATCCACCACGCTCCTTAAGATGAGAAAACTCCGGACTACTGGTAGTTCCCAGAATATCAAAATCTACAAAAGGAGGTAGAGCATTTTCATATTTAGCTCCAAAACTTTGGAACAGCCTTCCTGACAGTGTTCGGGGCTCAGACACAGTTTCCCAATTTCAAAGTAGACTCAAGACGCATCTCTTTAATCTGGCATACACATAATTAATTTCTTTACCTCATACTCCAGTACATCTATCCTGAATGGCAACCACGCTAATTCTTTTCACCTGCTCTTTATTTTTCCACCCATCCGAGGCATCTGGAGATTGTGCCAGCTTCAGTAGACAGAGGCCGACCCTGCTTTGTTCCTGAGGCATCCAGAGAAGGACCTGCTCCAGCTGGATTCTTCTTCATGTTGGTTTGGAACTACACAGCTGTTCCTGAGCTCCCAGTGATCCAGACCCCCATCTGCCCTCTGCACCTGCTGACTCATCCCTGAGCTGAACTGGACTTTGTGTTAATTTAAATAACTTCTGTTATATCGATCTTTCAGCTGCATAACACACATGATGTTACACGATTTCTGTTATCTGTTATCACCCAGATGAGGATGGGTTCCCTGTTGAGTCTGTTTCCTCTCAAGGTTTCTTCCTATTGCCATCTCAGGGAGTTTTTCTTAGCCACTGTCGCCGTCACCCTCGGCTTGCTCATCAGGGACAATCTCATTATCTAGACACATTTTTCTTACACATATATATACTTCCATACATTTTCTTTTCATTTTCTTTTCATTTCTGTGAAGCTGCTTTGAGACAATGACCATTGTTAAAAGTGCTATAGAAATAAAATTGAATTGAATTGAATTGAATTGCCTGCCATGTACCGTAGAAGGCCTGGGTTCGATTCCGAGCCGGTCCCAAGCCCGGGTACGATGGGAAGGTTGCATCAGGAAAGGCACCCGATGTAAGACCAACCTACCAAACTACATAAAGTTCAGGACAGCGCAGCACCGACCAGTGCAAAGTTTTAATGTAAGTAAAAACAAGATATTGCAATATGTTAATATTAAAATGCAACGATTTTGAACAAGACATCCTGTTTGGCAGCTGTAATGCAGATCAAAAAGGTACAAGAAAAAAAAAAAGAAAGAATAAACATCAGCACAAAGCAGCTTTACAGTGGAAAGAGTGAAGAGGAGGAAACTCCCTCATGTCCTTCACAACAGAAGGAATCAACCTAAAGACCAGCCTGGAAGGAAGCTGTCTTCTTCTGGACGTCAGCAGAAAACTTCCCCCCCAAAATAAACTCCGGGAAAATCTTTAACGCACTCATGTCAGATCAGCAGAAAGAACATCGAATGAATCAGATTATTGCTGTTCTTAAATTTTCTTTCCTAATGGAGCCCATAAAACACCTTCTACACTAAACGTTGAATTCCACTCTTGGCCAAGGTTTCAATTGAATAATTACCCATTAGGGAAATTATGGATGAATCGTCTGTTGGTTCTGTTGTTTGTTTTTTTTTCACATACATCTGCTACTGTATGCGCGTTATCGTTAAACGTTATGAAACTTTAAATAGAAGCCTGAAAGCACCGGTTTTTTTTTTTTTTTTTTTGGTGCAAAATGAAAGGCCAGGAGTCTGTTCAGTCGATTCAATTACAGATATAAGATGTATTCAGTGTGTAATGAATCGAGTTGCCATATCGCGATGGGATTTTTGCCCGTTTAATCGACTGGATGAGCAGTAATGCTGTATAGAGCGGTGCTCGTTCAGCCTGAGCGTCACAGATGAGCAGCGCACAGACGTTCGTTAAGTTATTATTAAGCCACGGCTTGTTCCTACAAGCTCACCGTCTGAGACGGCGTCTCGCATTGCTCTTCAACGTTCCACGTGAAATGACCTGCGAGGCGTGATTTGGTTTCGTATGTCGAGGTCTTTCTGTTTGAAAAGAAGAAAATCAAACCGCAAGATGAACCGGGCTCAACTGGGAACCCAGCCTCATTTGGGTGATACGGGATTGTGAGCCCGCAGATAAACCCTGTTCCATAACTGTGTAACAGGTGCAAATGTTTAACAGGAAAAGTGTTTTAGTTGGATAAAATCCACTTTTTTTTATTTATTTATTTTTTTTTAAGGTTGACAACTGGTTATAATGTTTCATACAGTAAGAGCGCCTGTGGTCATGGTGGTTTCTAACTGGAACAAACGGCACCATGCTCAGCGGCAGTCAATGTCCTCAGTGTGAAGAGAACTCCAACCAGAACTAGGCTTAGCTTAGCCTGTGACTTATATCGGAGGTTTCATTTCAAGTGGAACTTGTTTTCAACCTCTATTGCTGCTAACGAGCTAGAAAAGTGCTACGCTAATCCTAGAGCCACTCGAGACACGGCACATGCCGTGCGGAGTCTGTGTCTTGACAGCATTTAAATAGATGGAAAATAAAAAATGAGTTATGAAAGAAATGTCTGGCTTTGAAAAGCATTTCCCTTAAGTGATAGGGAACTTAAGGGAGCGGAATAAAAAGCTCTCAGATGCTCTCCAGTGGGATTTCGGAAGCACTTTAGAGCGCGATAGAAATCCGTCTGCAAGCAGTCGTAGTCAAAAACAAAGCATGTTTTACGAAAACACCCAACCCGAGAGTCTACAGCACGTGTTCATCGTTTACAGCGATAACGAAGCAGCGAGGGAGGAACGTTCGGGCTTCCAAACGCCCCAGTATTTGTAGGTCGAAATGCGGGAAAAGAACAACAACCTTAAATGGTCTCGACTGAAATATTGAGAGAAGATGGAGCTGGAAGACAACGAGTAAATTCCTGTTTCTGCACTGGAGATGTAGGAGCTTTAAACTGGGACGTAATAAAGTAATCGGACTGACCGGACGAGTGGGTTTCCACCAGTGGTGATACTGAACATAACAGCACTGGGATGTTTAGCGGCACGCATCACGCGGCGTTCCAGGTGCTCCAATAATCGCTAATGACACGAACTGTGTGTCTCAGTCACAGAAGCACTTCCAACAACAACACACATCTGATTACGTTACGTCGTCTTGAACAGCATTTTGTTTACTTCACAATCGCTTCTAAGTCGGTCCGAATCGCTTGTGAACCTCCCGTGTTGTTCTGTTCACAGCTGACGTGCGCTACAAAGCTAACTAGCGTCGAAGACAAGGCTGAATCCCAAATCCCTCTCAAACCGCTGATCAAGGGCACTGTGCTCTCTACGTAGTGCACTAGCTTTATTTAACACTATATGGGAGCAAAATAACTGGTTAGATAAAGAAACCAATCCTAATCTGATCGCGTGATAATAAATAATAAAGTATGTGAGGCTGTTGTACGAAAGCAATATCACACTTGCACCGAACATCAGCACGATAATGAGCACAAAAGCAAAAAGCCTTAAGTGTGACATCGCTTAAACATAGCTTATTACCAAGTAGAATAAAGGGCTAATACAAATGATAACACACTCAATGCGTATGCAGTGCGCGTGTCCACGTCGAGTTTTGACATAAAAAAAACAAAAAAAAAAAAACAGTTCTTGTCCACGGAAACAGTGAAAGTGTTGTTCTAAAATTTCTTTAAGTTTTCTAAAATATTTATTTTTCCATACACACAGAGATAAAAGTTTACAGTTTAAAAGTATCTACTGCATACCTGCATGTACAGTATAAGTGTGGCTAAGTTAAGCTAAGCTAGCATGCCAGGTTGGTTCAATCAACAAAGCAGAAAAGTAAGCGAATCAAATTAATAAGAAGAAGACATTATGAATTATTAAACGCCCCATGCTTCCTCCTGAGCCGGAGTGTTTGGAATTAAACCTGAAAGACATCTCGAGCACAACAGACAATATCGGTTGGATTGCAGGACAACGCCGAACAGATAGCCTTAGCCACTTAAACGCAAGCACCGCGTGAATTATGCATGACTTGATTAAACGCTACTCCTTGTATCTTCGGTACCTTTAAAACTTTTATTGCTGAGTGAGTTACAGCTAAACGCTTTTTTTTTTGTTGTTGTTGTTGTTGTTGTCGTCTTTTTAACATCTTGGCCGAAAACATGCTGATTTCTCCTGAAATGGTTTGTCTCCGTCGCACTCGCGGGGATCTGTGCGGGTGTTGGAGTCGGACTCGGCAGCCGCGGTTCCGGCGGATTTTGCTCGAGGAGCTGAAAATAAAAGATATTCGTGATCTTTAAGCTTAGCGCTGGAATCGAGTTCGCCGAAAGCAACGTGTCCGACTCTGTTTCCACTGATGGGACAGGTTAGTTAGCAGCAGAGGACATTGTGTTCAATGTTTAAAGCACGTTTTAGGGTCATTCAGTGTACGGTAATATTCCTGTAGTCCACGTGACTCTGAAATTGGATGAACACCGTCGCAGGAAAAGTATAAAATACTTTGGGAAATACAAGGGGAAAAGGTCATGTGACTAGTCTGATGAGTCCAGACTGACCCTAATTCCAGAGCGATGGGCGTGTCAGGGTACGAAGAGAAGCGCAAATTGTGACAGAGTGGTTCTGGGAGCACAAGGAATCACTTTCACACATGACCTGGACACCACACTGCACGCTGTAATCAAAGCTAAACCAAATCTAAACTAAACTATAATATGCAACTTTTATTCATTTATTTGTTTGTTTATTTATTTATTTAGGGCAGACAGGGTTTAAACAATATGCAAACATTTCATCCGTGTAATAACAGTTACCCTACAGGTATAATTATCTTCCTTACATAAGTAATAAAAGGTCCATACAGTAATATCCTTAAGATAGAGATGTACCATTTAGTTGCTCATTGCATGGACATCTAACCTCATGTGATAAAATTCTAAAGAATTTCAAAGCAATCTTGATTTAAAAGAAAGTAAAGTAAAAGTAAACTGTAAAAAAAAAAAAAAAAAAAGATTACTTGATATGAGTCAGGTATATAACCGCTGGGGACATGACGTTAGAGGAAGCTTCTGTAATAGACAAAAGGTGTGGTGTGATGTGATGAGGCTGAGTCACTGTTACCATTTCAAAGTGTTTTATTCCCGTAAAACTCCAGCGGTTTTCTGTCCATCATACTGTTTCAGGCCAGATTTGTGGCGGTCACGACTGTGCAGCGGACAGATTCTCCCACCCGAGCTGTGGATCTCTGTAGCTCCTCCAGAGTCGTCTTGACTGCTTCTCTGATTAAGTTCAAGTGGACGGCCATGTGTTGGTACGGTAGGTTTGCAGTTGTGCCGTATCCTTTCCATTTTGGGATAATGGATTGGACAGCGCTCTGTTAGATGTTATCTCAAAGCTTTTTATAACCTAATGCTGCATTAAACTTCTCCACAACTTCATTCCTGACCTGTCTGGTGTGTTCCTTGGGGTTCCTGATGCTGTTTGTTCACTAATGTTCTCTAAGCAACCACAGGAAGCTTCACAGGACAGCTGAGATTAAATCACACTCAGGTGGACCCTATTTACCAATTAGATGACTTCTGAAGACAAGTGGTTCCACTGGATGTTAGTTAGGGGTATCAGAGTAAAGAGGGCTGAATACAAAAGCATGTCACGCTTATCAGATTTTTATTTGTAAAAAGAAAAAAAAACATTTATTATTTTCCTTCCACAGCACAATGATGTACCACTAAAATCCCCCAAAAATACATTTACGTTTGTTGCTGTAACGTGACGAAACGTGGAAAAGTTAAACGGACCGTGGATACAGTACGTTTGCAAGGCACCGTATTACTTTTATCCACTAATGACAATACATTTTTGTTACTGACCCAAAAATGTAAATGTAAAGTCCTGACCCGGATGGATACTAGTCATCCAGAAGAGTGGTGGAAACCTTGCGCAGCCTTAACATACTGTATCGCCGTGGATAAGCCTGGACACCGGTGACCTACAGCAAGAGATTTCCTCCCATCACTCTTTAAAACAAGGCCAGCAGGTTTCCCACGGCTGTGTGAGGAAGTAGGATGCATCAACAACTGTGCTACACTAAGGGGACACCTACGCAAGAAGAAATTAGAAGGCACTCGCAGTCAGAGGGAACATTTATCATAGACGCTGACAGCAGACACAGCAGCTTAATAAAGGGACGGTGTAGCGGCATAAAAAGCACACAGAAAGTGAGAGAACAATGCGGCGTGACTAATGTGACCCAGGCTGAAAATCTCTGAACGTCTTCAGGTCTACCTGAGAGTGCGATCACTTCTTACTGCATAATATAACTGTTTATACTATACTATACCATACCATACTATACTATACCATACCATACTATACTATACCATACCATACTATACTATACCATACCATACTATACTATACCATACCATACCATACCATACTATACCATACTATACCATACCATACCATACCATACTATACCATACTATACCATGCCATACCATACCATACTATACTATACCATACCATACTATACCAGACCATACTATACTATAGCATACCATACTATACTATACCATACTATACTATACCATACTATACTATAGCATACCATACTATACTATACCATACTATACCATACCATACTATACTATAGCATACCATACTATACTATACCATACTATACCATACCATACTATACCAGACCATACTATACTATACCATACCATACTATACTATACCATACCATACTATACTATACCATACCATACTATACTATACCATACCATACCATACCATACTATACCATACTATACCATACCATACCATACCATACTATACCATGCCATACCATACCATACTATACTATACCATACCATACTATACCAGACCATACTATACTATAGCATACCATACTATACTATACCATACTATACTATACCATACTATACTATAGCATACCATACCATACTATACCATACTATACCATACCATACCATACCATACTATACCATGCCATACCATACCATACTATACTATACCATACCATACTATACCAGACCATACTATACTATAGCATACCATACTATACTATACCATACTATACTATACCATACTATACTATAGCATACCATACTATACTATACCATACTATACCATACCATACTATACTATAGCATACCATACTATACTATACCATACTATACCATACCATACTATACCAGACCATACTATACTATACCATACTATAGCATACTATACTATACAATACCATACCATACTATACCATACCATACCAGACCATACTATACTATACCATACTATACCATACCATACCAGACCATACTATACTATACCATACTATACCATACCATACCAGACCATACTATACTATACCATACTATAGCATACTATACTATAGCATACCATACTATACCATACTATACCAGACCATACTATACTATACCATACTATATCATACCATACTATACCATACCATACTATACTATACCATACTATACTATATCATACCATACCATACTATACTCTACCATACTATACTATACCATACCATACCATACCATACTATACTCTACCATACTATACTATACCATACCATACCATACCATACTATACTATACCATACTATACTATACCATACTATACTATCAGTGGCGGCTGGTGCAAAAACATTTGGGGGCGCAAACAAAATTAAAATGAAACTTTTAGTACTAGCCTGTAAATATCCATTTATCAGGTGATTGCGCATCATTACTACTCATATAAAATAAAGTCCTGACTCACATCACATCCAGTCAGCAGCTTCGCTTGCCATAAGAAGTGCTGGAAAAGACTCGTTGAGAATGGTCCAATCACATGAGCCCAAATATTTAAAACCAATATTGATTCGCTAAGAACAAAAATGGGCGGGTTCGGGGCGCACAGTGCTGCGCCCGGAGGATGATTTGACAAAATCCAATCAGAGCTCAGCCTCAGGTCACATGCTTTTCAAAAATTTACGCGTCTACATAGACACTCGTTTGTCCGGCGCCCCGAACACAAATGAACGTAATACAGTTTAGATTTTTTTAATTGCAAATAAATCATATTAAGAAATACAGGGGAATATTGTGACTAAATGACTTTATTTCATTATTAAAATAAATAATTATTATGTTAAATAATTACATGTTAAAGGAGCATTCTTCTCTGGCAAACTTTAAGGGGGAGGGCGGCGCCCCTGCACCCCATATTGACCGGCCGCCACTGTATACTATACTATACTATACTATACTGTACTGTACTATACTACACTATACTACTGTATATAAAAATAAATATAAGTAACCTTACCGAGTGCATGTTTTGGTTTATTAAGCCCAGTCACGGACCATTATAGATATCTTATATGGATGTTTTTGACAATTCACGATGACATCTTGTCTAATCAGGCTTTCTTAGCTCATGTACGAGGATCTTGTATAAAACTTTTTCTAATAATAAATGTGTGGTGGCAAACCTTATTTTTCTACAGTGTTGTTAAGTACTGACTTCTGATTGGTCGAAAGGGAAAAGTGTTTCGATTTATTTTCTATTAACAGCAGCTCTGTTGTTATATACAGTATCAGTATCATTTCTTTTCTTTTACTGTTGATTCGGTGAAGGAGATGCTATTACAGGAACGTTTCTAGAGTGATGGCCTTTTTTTAAATCTTGTTTATGAGAAAACAAAAAGAAAGACAAAAGGAAATCGTTTTATGGAACATTAACTGTAATTATGGCGACACGGCGGCATTGTGGTTAGCATCTCCAGGGTGCTGGGTTCGACTCCCGTCCCAGGTCCGCATGCATGTTCTCCCCGTGCTTGGTGGGTTTCCACCGGGTAATGCAGATTAGGCTAAGTGGCGTTCCCAAATTGGTCGTAGTGTGTGAATGCGTGTGTGAATGTTGACTACCACGGTGGCAAAATGGGAACTGTAACTATAATTAGAGTAAAAAAAAGTTATAAGTATTCCTTTAAGAAATAAAATAAGGTATATAATAGGAGCATGAGTAAAACGCCATGACACGAGAGTGATTTATTCCTAACTCATTTACAGTACGATACCGTGCATTCGCATATTCCTCTATACATATTACAAGTTACTGTGAATATACCATAACTACTATAACTTACTTATCTTGAGTGAAGCTTTTACTCAAGTGATTGATTTCTCCCCCCCTAATATTGCTTAATGCAACTGGAATTTATCATCACTAGAGCGTCAGTGTGTTTTCCGCAGCTACAGTACAGTAGGGGTCATATTGCTTCCGCGTCTTTGTGCTTTCTCACTCTGTTCCAGGTTTCCCTGGGTTTAGACGGATCTTTGAATATTTCTTTTTAAATGCAATTGAATCTTCAGCCATTATTCTTGAAAAGATACAGAAAAAAAGTCAAGTCTCCTGTACTAGCTGTGATATACTGTACAGTGAAACCCTGCCAAAGATCCTCAGACTGATCGCTGTAATTAACCTTCAGCTCTGCCGAACAGCAGCATGTAAAAAGTTTAAAAGGTCTTTTTATGTTAGCAACATTTCCATCCATCCATCTAGAAACTTCTATAGTCCAACTAGGGACCGATGGTGACCATTGTATTTGTTCCCATTTTTGCGACTGAGGTTGGAACATTCACACACTACAGGCGATGCGGGAACGCCGATTTCGTCTAACCTGCATGTGGGAGGAAACAGGAATAATCAGAGGAAACCCACCAAGCACGGCGAGAACATGGCACAAAGACCTGCCTGGCGGGAATCGAACCCGAAGCCTAGCGGTGCCTAGGCGACAACGCTAGCCGCTAAGCCGCCGTGCCGTGATAACGTTTAGCACACGTCCTATTTAACCCACGTCCTATTTCTTGTCTTTCTGTCTCAAGGGTGGATTTCTTTCTTTCTTTCTTTCTTTCTTTCTTTTCTTCCATTTCTTTTATCATTACTCCTTATTTAGCTTCACCTGGATGCTCCGTGAGCATGTGAGTGACATTCTAAACGTCTGGACATGGATTCTTGCTTCGGAAAAAATGGGCTTGTGGTGAAAATCGTGTTATAATTTTTACCGTGCGTATGCAACATCCAAAGCTGCGAAGACTTCCGTATGCTCTCGGTGAAGCTTTCCGCTACAACCGTAGTCCGATCATATATTCCTGGGAAATTCAAATATAAATGATGGCGGTTTTAAAACTATACAGACTTACAGAGATACACAGACACTGAGCTGTTCTATCCCATTATTATTATTATTATTATTATTATTATTATTATTATTATTAATGATGCTCATTTGCGACTACGCATGATTTATGGCGCTACTTTTAAATAAAACAGAACAATTTAAGTGTACCTTTTTGTGCTCTGCAAATAAAAATCTCATGACATAAATAGCTCTGTCTGATATTAAGGACAGATCGAATGCGCCATCCTGCCTGACTGGAGAGATGGGTCTGATGAGTAGAGGACACAGGCGTAGCGCCGAAAGATTGCATGAATTTTCCAGCATCGGAGACCTCAAGGCAGTGACTGCTCCCCATTCTTCTCCTTCTCCTGTCAGCGAGCTGCACTTAACCTGCTGGATGGAGCTGATGGATGAACTCATCGTCCTTCGTGAGAAGAACACCGGAAAACTTTTTCACTTCTTTTTTTTTTTTTTTTTTTTGCCATTTGTTTTCCTTTGACAGGAAATTGATCAGGGCTGATAAACATCTGGATGTAAGACGTCCTGTACAGTAAGCGCAGATGCAGTGCTATTAGAGAGTCAGGAGGAATCGCTGGACATTAGATATGGAGTGCGTTACTGAATAAGAGCGCTTTCGGTCTTTCAGTTCTCAGGTTTCTCTGAAAGCTGAATTAAAAAAAAAGAAAAATTGTCTTATTAACTTCAGGAGAGAGAAAAGAGCAGCCGGTGATGGAGCGACTGTTTATAGCTGCTATAACTTAAACCAGAACAGGAACTAATACATCTCGCAGATGTTCCACACTGTAACACTAAAAGTAGCTATAAACATATAGAAAAAAAAAAAAAAAGTCTGAAATAAAACACTTTAGGACATACAGTTTTAAGAAAAGCAATGAAACAACAGTACTGAATGTGTTACTTCTTACTGTTAAAGTTTAGTATTTTAACTGGTTTTTAACTAGACTTTGTTTGATATAATACAGTATATATAGTTCTTGAATTGTATACAATATATATATATATATATTTTTTTTTTTTAATAAAAATTTGATTTGGATGCCTGGCACAGTGGTGTAGTGGTTAGCACTGTCGCCTCACACCGCCAGGGTCTGGGTTCGATTCCCCGGCCAGGCTCGATTCCCGTCTCTGTGTGTATGGAGTTTGTCCTCCGGGTCCTCCGGTTTCCTCCCACAGTCCAAAGACATGTAGGTTAGGCTAATTGGCGTTCCCAAATTGCCTATAGTGTGTGAATGAGTGTGTGTGTATGTGTGTGCCCTGCGATGGATTGGCACCCTGTCTGGGGTGTACCCCGCCTCGTGCCCTAAGTCTCCTGGGATAGGCTCCAGGACCGCCATGACCCTGAATACAAGCGGTACATACAGTATACCAAAGTCTCGCCAAAAATGAGAGTCCCTTAGGAAGCCTGGAGTCTATGATAAAATACATGAAAGCCTGGCTCTTTGGAAGCGAAATGTGAAGAAATGGGGGGAATTAGGACTATCGCACAGTACTGTACACTGTGGTTTTCGGTAAAAGCTCAAATAGCTCAAAATCTGTAGTGTCCGTAACCGTGTCAAATTCATGTTAACGATTTTTTAAATAATTCACTTTTTCAGGTTCATGTGAAATCTACAGTGAATTGGCCGAGTTTCATCTGAATGACAGTTAAAATCATTGAAAGACTTGAATTTAAAAATGTTCCCGACACTAAAACATTAAAGGGCATGAAACTGTATTTAGCAAATGTGTTTCTTTTTATCTGATAAAAGTCTAAATGTGTAGCATTTTTTACAAAAAACGAAGCATGGATCGGGAGATAACAAACATTAAGTGTTATGAAAAATGGTGTTTTATGATTCTGTCCGAAAAGTCACTTTTTTTTTTAACCTACAGTACTGTACTGTAGGTGAGACACTTCCTAGCACCAATACCATGTTATGGCTGATAGTTCTTGAAACATCGGCTTTAACATTCGTTTGTTCATCTTTTTTTTTTTAGATGAAGAACCCACCTGAACCCACCTGGTGCTGAGTTCCTTCCCCGGTTCCTTCCTCCTCCAGGTCTTTACTGCAGTGACTTCTCTTCCTGCTTTTTTTTTTATACTCAGACACAACGTCAGCAAGTTAGATACAGGTCATGTGATCGACTTGGCCGTCACACGGCATTCCACTTCTTTGGCTTTAAAATCGTTTTTGAAGTATGCTTCATGTCACTGCCCATCTGCACTGTACAGCAGAAACGTCTGGAGCATTTGACAGAATGTGAGCAGCGACTACGCTACAGCTACACACTCTCGAGGTCATCAATTTTTTTGGAAATTTCAGGTAGAACCAACGATATCATTAGTTGTCAAATGCAGAACATTTTACTGCTAGCGGAAGATGAGAATGACTTCGCAAAAATGTTGGACTCACAAAATGTTCACTCAAAATGCCTCGTTTTTGGTCACAAAAGCAAAGGAAAACAAGCATAAAATCCGACATACAAAATATATTTAAAAATCACACATAAGTATCAGGTATAATGGCTCGGCGGAAGGCCCCGGTCCGATTCCCGCCCAAACCCAAGCCAATGGATGCAGTGCCGTTCCAAGCCCGGATGAAATGGGAGGGGTGCGTCAGGAAGGGCATCTGTGCCAAGCAGTGTTGGGGGACGTTACTTTTTAAAGTAACTAATTACAAAATTACAAAATTACCGTCTTCAAAAAGTAATCCGTTACATTACTGTGTTACTTTCTGATAACAGTACTGTAACTAGTTCGAGTACTTTTCCATTGCAGAAAATAAAAAACTCCCTTGTGCTTCCTCATGCATGTTGTTTTACTCAAGACCTTTATAATTATTCTACCTCTACTGAAGTTTGGCCCAGAATCTATGAACTACAGTAATGCCGACTTGTGCCCTAAGTCTCCAGGAATAAGCTCCGTGGCCCTGAATACAGGATAAATGGTATCGATGATAAGTGAGAGTGAGTGAGTATACTGTAGTATAGTATAGTATAGTATAGTATAGTATAATACATTAAATTGGAATAAAATTAAGTTCCTCATATTGCCTAGGTTGTGCTGTAATAACTGATATGTCACTGTATATTACATAATCCTGACCCCTATTGTATGTACAGTATGTACCCTGTCTGAGCCTGCACTCTGACCCCAGCTTCCTAACTGGGATATAATAATTCCACTGTGCTGTATGGAATATGTGACAAATAATTGAGTCTTATAAACATTGTAATATGCAAAAAAACGGTTAACGATGCTCTAGGTTTATTGCACCAAATAGTTATTTTGGCTATGGCTTATGTTTCTCTCTCTCTTTCTCTCTCTCTCTGATGGGTTTGTTCTGATCTTCCATCCTTTCTTCAGATCCCAAATGCCACTCCGGAAATACAAAATGTGGTTTTATATATCAACATTAATTTGACAATGTTCAGTACGGTTCATTTCCATGTGGCCCCAGTAGAGATGTACAGACACTGCTTCTGGTTCTGCTGGTTTTCGGGGACACTGGTTTGTGAAATCTCATTCAGCAATGTAACTGAAAAACTCTGTCAGTGTGACTCATCATAATTTGATGAGATGTCAGCTGTGTAGGCCGGAGACGAGATGAGGACGGACTACAAAGCGCGCGTGTGCATGTGTGTGTGTGTGTGTGTGTGTGTGTGTGTGTGTGTGTGTCAGTCTGGAGTGAAATCATATAACGGTGGCAGACAGGCCTCCATGGCTCCTGTCACTCCATTAAGCAAAAAGCTTTCCAGAGAATAAAACTTTAGCAACGATGAACTTTTGACATTCTGGTTCTCTAAATAGGTTCGTTTTCATTGATATTATTTAGCTGTAATTATTCAGAACACGTTCTTTATCCACGCATCTACTATAAGAAATACAGAGAACAAATCGTTTCCAAGAGTCCTGGGATTTAAATTTACGAACAGTCTGGTCGTAGCACCAGCCCAACTAAACAAACTTTTCCACCGGACAGCACGGTGCTGAAATAAATCCACATACCCCCATTGTGTTGTTCTTTCAATTAGGCTAATATGGTTTCTTAGAAATGCCTTGAGGGTTCCTTGTAGAACTCATCACTGAAGTAATTCTCTAAGGGTTCATTTCCCTTTTTCAAGGTGGCATTTAGAGCATAAATAAAATAACCCCCAATAATTTAGGATTTGTCCCACACATTTAGTAAAAAGGTTCGTCATGGGTGATTTCAGGTTCCACGAGACATTTAAAGGTTCTCTTTAACAGTTTCTAAATAATTATGTGTTTCAAGCTACACAGCTGTTTCTACTTGGAAAACTTCATGGTAGGGTTCTGCATAGAAGCTTTAAGTCTTTCCCCCCAGTTTGACTTCCAAAGAATATTAAGGTTAATTAATGGTACTACTGCACTGTGGATTCGGTCCTTCAAGAGTTCTTTAAGGGGGTAATTTAGGAGGCTAAGGACTTAATTATCTAACAACAAACCTTTAATGAACCTCAGAAGCCCCTTTTCAGAGTCTACCAAGCATTAATGGAGCTTAGCTGAATTTTCAACACCTGAAAGATAATAATCACCAACATTTTGGAGATTGTACAGCACATGTAGAAAAATGGGTTCTTCAAGGGTTTTGTAGGGATTTATTAAAGGGTTATGGCTTTTTAGCCTCCAAGAAAAATGCTTCAAAAAATTGGTTCTACAGTACATGACCTTTTAAGGTCTTTATTAGCTTGAAGTGTTTTCATTAAAAATGTTTCATATTATAGATATTATAGATAGATTGCTAACTATGCAAAAAAGGTTCTACTTGGAAAGTTTGGATCATTTTAGTGACTCGGTTCTTTGAGCCTCGTTCATCAAAATTAACGAATCTTTTTTTTTTTTGGAGTCATTTAGTTTATTCCATTCTTTTTTTACATTTACAAAATTTTTACATTTTCAATAAACAGACTCCCAACATGTCTGCATACACAAATTTCGGCTATAGTTCCAGTAATTAAAATATCATAATGCAGCTAAAGACATTATGATAAACAAAATGAGCAGCTCACCATCATATCTTCTACTCCGAGTCGTTCGTTAGTTTGAATCTACTGCACTGCATAGTGTCTATGGGAGTCACATGACAAAAGAACGAACGATTCGGACCGAAAGACTCAAAGGTAACGACTCAATACTGTTTCCTGTACATAACCTATGAAGGTTTTGCGATGCTTTGTGCATGCGCACCCAGCAGAAAATACTTGCTAAGATGCTAAGATGGTCATTTTTTTGTAGCATAAAATTATAAATTGGGGGGGAACAGATGCAGGTACTCAATCAGGGTACTGGAGTACCCTTGCCTGGTCAAAATCCACACCTAGTGTTTTAGCATTGCATTTCAAATTCCAGTATTGACTGTACATGATCCATCAAAACCAGCAGTTTTTTCCTCCACATACTGTAGATCAGAAGATGACCTCATAATTGGGTAACCAATTATTTCTAATGAGGCTCTCTCCATTCCAGTTTGGAAGCATTTCAGGCATCTCATCAGAGACGGAGAACGAGGATAAACAAGATGCGAGAATCCCTGTGGAACAGCCTCTAATCAAACAACATTGTTAGTGAAGACAAGATGAAGAAGAAGAATTAGAAGAAAGGAATGAATGATGGAAGACTGCAGTTCTTCATAAGGAATGACAGTAATCGGGATCCAATTGGGTTGTTTGTGGGTGTTATACATTTTTCGTCCTGTGATGATGTAACAAACCTTCTGGTTCTGAATTCCGAATGTCTGTTGCATGAAATAGGACACAAAGTTCTATTGAGGATAAAAGACCAACTCTTTGTTTAGAATCCATTATTATGTAAAGCATTGTTGTCAGCAAATATTCCAGGTAGAACACTTGATTTAAAAAAAAAGTTTTAAGCCCTTTATTAGAAAATGAACTCTTAAAGAACCCTTGAAGAACCCTTGGGGAATGTACAGTATAAAGTATATAACTAGCAATGTATGTACATCTAGCTATCTAGATATCTATTTAGCCGTCTTGGTACTTGGGAGAATGTTGGAGAAAAGATTGTCTTTGCATAACTAAGGTTCTTTTTCTAAATGGAGCTACAACTTAAGAAAGGTTCAAAATCCATAACATGAATCTCTCAAAGAATCAAGTGGTGAAGTTTTCTAGGTCTTCATGCACCGATCTTGGCATCTGTCTTTTCTTTCCTCGTTTCTTTTTTTTTTCTTTGGCATACGGATATCAGTCGACAGCTTTGATCTTGTTCTTCCTGTTCATCCATATTTTCAGCTCCTATCTCACTCTGTGCAGGTGCTTTGATGTTGCTGTCCTAGTTTCTACCTTTAGGTTCCCGTGTGATTGAAGGATCCCTGGGAGTTTATAATATCCGTTATAGAACCTCGCCATGGTTCAACACCATTTATCCTGATCGTTGTCCGATTTATTACTTCCACCGCTCTGGTCTCGGGCTCTTAAGCACCGAACACGTTCGCCATGTGATTTCTTTCTCCCGAATGCCTTAGTAGTAAAGTCCGGTTTCTGATCTTGTTGGATCTACAGCTTCGGTTTTTATCACGGGGGAAAGCTCAAGATGGTTTATTGCTCCTTTTGTGTATCTGTTCATTTTTCTTTCTTTCTTTTTTTATTTTTTTTATCAGCTAGCCTTTTGTTTAGTAGACTCCAGGGCCTTACTCATCAGCCCTGTCCAAAGTCTCACCACCTAGACCGCTCCTGAAATCAATAGCACCAAGGTAGTAAATGTTGGAAGCTTTGTTCAAACTTCCAAAAGTCCTTCATCAGCTTGAAAAAGCAATTGGCTAATCTGTTCTCGGGTTTCCCAGCGGTACAGTGAACGAACAAGGGCCAGACTCATGCACAA
This sequence comes from Clarias magur, assembly GCA_013621035.1. Taxonomy (NCBI): domain Eukaryota; kingdom Metazoa; phylum Chordata; class Actinopteri; order Siluriformes; family Clariidae; genus Clarias; species Clarias magur. The sequence continues at coordinate 1,908,993 of QNUK01000083.1, read as the reverse complement.
GGAAAGATAAATAAGATCCAGGAACTCTTTCCAGTAAGGCAAATAAGGCAAAAAAAAAAAAAAACTAATCATCAGAATGTAATGTAATACTGTATGTTATACATGAATAATCAGTCATCATGAACTCATCCAAGTACTGAAAATCTTGAAAGGATTGGCAGAAAGGCATTGTACAGACAGTGTTAACAAGAAATAGTGTCTTAATAAGCGCAAAAGGTGCAAAAATAGTTCATGAACTACCCATCACTAATATTTAAGGGTGCTGAATTTGGATCTTGAAGAGTCCCTTAAGGGGTCCATTCAAACCTAGAAAGAACTTCTGAACTTTGGACCAATTAGGTATAAGGCTAAGCTGAATTTTGAACACCTGACACAATAAAAGGGTCTTTAAGGGTTTTTAAAATACAGTGTAACCTTGGATTACGAGCATAATTCGTTCCAGAAGTGGGCTCGTATTCCAAAACACTCGTAAACCAAATAAAATATCCCCATAAGAAATAATGAAAACTCAAATAATTTGTTCCACAGCCCCAAAAAATAAATACAGAAAAATAATTAATACAATATATAAAGTAAATAAAACAAATTAACCTGCACTTTACCTTTAAAAAAGTTAAATAAATCCCAACTGATAAGTGTTTCCGCCGCTGTGTGTGTGTGCGCGTGTGTGTGAAATTAGCCCCTTCCCTCGCCTCATCCTACACAGTAAAACTCCTCCTCCCTCCCCCCACCTCGCTTTTTAAGTTTCACTACAAACACACACACAACGGAAACACTGTTTTAACGGGAAAAAAAGAAATCTCTCTAATGACACTCGCGTGAGCGCAGACTAACGGAATCACTGCTGTAAAATAAAAAAATAAAATAAAAAATGAACCAGTGTGTGTGTCGGTGTCAAAAAACTCGGCACTCGTAAACCAAAACATGCTCGTTTTTCAAGTCAAAATTTATTAAAAATCTTTGCTCGTCTTGCGGAACACTCGTAAACCGAGTTACTCGCAAAGTCTTACCACCTAGACCGCTCCTGAAATCAATAGCACCAAGGTAGTAAATGTTGGAAGCTTTGTTCAAACTTCCAAAAGTCCTTCATCAGCTTGAAAAAGCAATTGGCTAATCTGTTCTCGGGTTTCCCAGCGGTACAGTGAACGAACAAGGGCCAGACTCATGCACAAGGAAAGATGAATAAGATCCAGGAACTCTTTCCAGTAAGGCAAATAAGGCAAAAAAAAAAAAAAAACTAATCATCAGAATGTAATGTAATACTGTATGTTATACATGAATAATCAGTCATAATGAACTCATCCAAGTACTGATAATCTTGAAAGGATTGGCAGAAAGACATTGTACAGACAGTGTTAACAAGAAATAGTGTCTTAATAAGCGCAAAAGGTGCAAAAATGATACACCACTGGTGAGATTGGAACTAGATTTAGAAAAGTGATTTATTTATAAAAAAACTGGCAATTTTTACATGTAACTCATTGTTTCATTTTCATTTGTTTCAAATTGATGCGTACATTTTTACAACATACGCTACAGTACGTAAGTCATTTCCACGAGCACTAATATAGCGCAATAACAGCACTGAGACATTTAGTTATACTGTATGCACCACTCTGCATCACAGGCATTACAATCAGAGGCATCATGCCCATTCACGGCTTTCATATCGGATGACTGGAGAAACTGGTCAATCCGATTTTCACAGGATGCCGTTAAAAAGTGTTATTATTTCAATTTATAACAGCCTCAGAGTATTTGGTTGTAAAATGTCTTTAGCGTTACTGATTAACCGCTACGTGATTAACAGTCGTGTTAACGTACAGTAAGCCTGTTGTCATTAAGTTGCTTCATTTGTCAAAACTTTGTCACAATTTTAAATGACAATGCCATGGAGTTGTAATATTTATAAATAACTAAAATAAATAAATAAACAAATACTTGGTCTAAAAATGAAAAGTTAAAGTTCTAAATATCGTTAATGACACTAGCTGTCAGTCGCCTGCTCTGCAAGTAGCGGTTATTTCCTCCAGCGCTGAAAGGACATGCTTTTTGGTGGAGCAAAATAACTGGTCAAATAATAAATCAGCTCGTAAATTGTGGATAATAAATAGTGTTTTTTTTGGAACTGTTGTATGAAACCAATATAGTCGTGCTTCGTGCCTATCACGATCGTGCTGATATTCAATTCGATTCAATTTTCTTTCCATAGCGCTTTTAACAATGGGCATTGTCTCAAAGCAGCTTCACAGAAATGAAAAGAAAATGAAAAGAACGTTTATGGAGGTGTATGTGTGTAAGAAGAATGTGTCTAGCTAACGAGATTGCAATTCAATAGATGTGCAACACAAATGCGCTCCATCTTGTGTCAGATTGCGTAATAAAACATGAAGTGCTAAGGGGGGGGGGGGTAAACAACAGAACATTTAAAAGGTTAATAGAAAAATAAAACGAGATGAGATGGGTATGAACTGATACTCAAAGTTTCAGGGGGAAAAAAGTGCCATCGGGCCGTTTCTGGTTACAGCACCTCGAACGCAGAGTGCCGCGTAAGCAGATTATAGCGTGCTCGTCGAAATGATTTTCACTTCGGTGCTTTCCTCCGAGATGTTCAGTCTCAGTTTGTTATAAAGCAAAGCCATCTTCATAAAATAATGAAACGAAACTTTTCTCCATATAAAATGTTGGTTCAGCTGTAAATAGTATAGTAAAAAAAAAAAAAAAAACTTAATATAGGCATTTATGAGGAGATATGGTAGGTTTTTCCAGCGACTGTATGAAGCGCTATGTTTCTGGGTCACACAGTAAAGCAGGAGCTGTAATATTTATGAAAGGAGTCTCCAGTCTGTGTGTGTGTGTGTGCCCTGAGGTAATGCTAAGATGTGATTTCGAAAAGATTTTTGAGTATTCAAGACAAAAAGGCTGTGATTTTTTTTTTTTTTTCATTGATTTTTTTTTATCTTAAGCCCAGTTCACCAGTTACAAGATTAAGGGTTCAGAATCTTGGCCTGCTGTGCCTTTGAAATGTTCTGACGCGGTGCTACATAAAGGCACAACGATATGGTACAGTGCAGTAACCCTATGAATAACTGCTATACGGACAAAAGTATTTGGGCAAGCGTGTTAATGATTGAATTCGGGTGTTTCGATCATCTCCTTGCACCTCTGGGTTCGATTCCCGTCTCTGTGTCCATGGAGTTTGCATGATCTCCCTGCGCTTGGTGGGTTTCGTCCGGGTACTCCGGTTTTCTCCCACAGTGCCTGCAAGACCTGCAGATTAGGCTAATTGGCGTTCCCAAATTGCCCGTGGTGTGTGAAATGTGTGTGTGATGGATTGGCACCCTGGCCAGTGTGTACCCTGCCTTGTGCCCTAAGCCTCCTGGGATAGGCTCCAGACCTCCCGCGACCCTGAATACAGGATAAAGCGGTATAGAAGATGATTGAGTGAGGTGTTTTACTCAATCCAGCCTTATCCCTGGTGAAGGACAATATTAATGCTTTAGCATACCAAGACTTGGACAATGCTATGCTTCTATGCAACTCTGTAGCAACAGTTTGGGTCAGACCCTTTTCTATTCCTGCATGACACCGCCCCAGTGCACAAAGCAAGGACTATAAAGATACTGTATGGTTTGATGAGTTCGGTGTGGAAGAACTCGACCGACCCGAACACAGAGCCCTGACCTCAACCACATCGAGCATCTTGGAGATGAACTTGAACCGGGATTGTGAGCCAGGCCGTCTCGTCCAACAGCAGTGCCTTCTAGGAAGAATGGAAGCTGTTATAGCTGCAAAACCAAATGGGGCCCAGCTCCATATTGAAGTGTATAGAATTGGATACAATGTCACTGCAGTACGTGTTTGGACATTTCAATTTTGTCCATGTGGTGTACAGTAGCTCAATGTACGCTTCCCTGCACATACAGCATACTGTATACTTATTCTTTGATTAAATCCATTAATCCCACTGTTCATTAACTCGGATGATACTTGCAGATGGCGCTGATTTTAACACTCGCAGCAAATTATCCGGTATTAGTCGAGACGGAAAACTTTTCCCGAACTCTAGCTGCGTCTTTGCTCTCGACCTTCATCGCGTCTCTTACCTCCAGCCGCGACAGAGGGGGTTAACGGAGGAACCGAGCTGTGCGATGACATCTCTCTGAGAAAATAACACCGTCCGCTCCCACCTTACCACACCGTGTATATTTGCTTTAACCACACACACACACACACACACACACACACACACACGGTGTCATTAGGCGAACACCTGACATAACATTTGGTGCTCGGCATTGAGGTGAGAAACCCATTTGTAACACACACATACACACAAAACCTTACAGTACACACACACACACACATCTAGAGACACACACACTCTCAGTACAAGTCAGACGCATTTTTTTTCTCGTCCTCGGGAGAAAAAGTCTGTTTCCATGACGACCGGAGGATGAAGGGCACAGGAGCACCATCCCCAAAATCTCACACACAGTGGATTGGCACTTTAATTTACAGCCGCACACACGGGACAGAAGAGCAGCGCTGTCTGAATCACAATGTTCTGAATGACGTTCAATTTCGTTTGAGCGTAAACAGTCTTCATTCTTTGCATAAGGCGTTAAAAAAAGAATTTCCCGGGAGCAGAGTGAAAGCTTAGTATCGTACCTTTATTCTTAAACAATCTCTAACATCATTCTTTCTGATATCAATGCATATTTTTTTGTACATCTCATAATAATTCATAATGCATATTCATATTTATATGATAGTGTTTCGGTAAGGTGAAAACATCTGCAAAGGTGAAAAATAAAGTTCTGTTTTTACACAGCCGAAAAAATCAAGAAAGGAAGAAGAAGAAGAAACAAACAAACAAACAAACAAACAAACAAACAAACCCCACAGTTTTTTGTTTTGTTTTATTGAAGCTTCTTCCTCAGCTTTAAGGAACCGTCTAGAGATAGAGAGAGAGTCATTTGCTTATATGTCATGTTCTCAAAATACCACCCCCCCAAAACTCACACACCCACACACCCACACACACACACACACACACACGATCCCATCCCTATGTCTACTCTAGATTAAGAAGAAACACAGCATTCCTGATTCATGCGTTTTTGAGTCCTTTGCAAAACAAAACAAAAATTCATCAACTCTTAGCGGCAGACTCTCAGGTTCAGCGCTCACTGCTGCCCCAAGTGGAAGACTGGTGAATAGCGTTCTTTTTTTTTTTTAACGCTGGAACTTAGCTTGTTTTCGCGACACCCAAACGACCCCTTCCACCCCACCTGACCCCACCCCCGTCTACAGCTACAGCCTATAGGCCAGTCTTTGTGCTTTGGCCCAGACGGGGCGCGATCGGGGTGGTGGGAGGAAAAAAATAGACCTTTTATTATTTTTTTTTTTAGACTAGGGCTTCCTGAGTTGGAGAACGTTTTTCGTAGAGAAGAGGTATTTCGCCATCGGTTGAGGCGTATGCTGGCTCAGCGAAGATTTATTACTTTTTTCTTTAATATATTTTTTTTCTCCAGCTCAGAAGTACTCATCTGGGATTAGGAGAACTCTAGGAAGATTTGGGAACGAAATCCGAATTGTGGATATTTACAGATAGCGCTTGGTTCTGGGGTGAAGCCGACATCCGAGAGCAGCATCTCACGCAAATCTGCAATGTTCCGGCGAAGTAAAGAAGGACGGAAACTCTCCGTGGAATGCATAAACGAACAAACCGACAAACAAACATGATGACTGCAGCTGATGCCGTCTCGCAAGCTAGCTGCGACCCTGCTTTTGCATCCGGGAAGACAAAAAAAAAAAAAAGAAAATACCAAAGACATCCTCATAAGTTTTAAGTACAATAATATAATACAGTCAGAAACCGTCACCGTTGTAGATTCATTTCTATTCGCTTCCATAAAAGTGCATTCTTTGATAAGCAATAAGAATAATAATAATGAGGTTTGTTTAAACATGTGCTGGATGAAAACCCAAGAGAATAAATGGAGAAGGAGAAAAAGATATTGTTGTCTTCAAGACCAATAATACACGAGGAAGTGGAAAAGCATTCGACGAGAGCGATTTAAAGCTCGCTTTTCTTCGCACAGTATTAACTTCGAAACTCGGTCGACTTCCTGCCCCGTCGTCGTTGCATAAAATGTGAGTTCGAGTCCTGATTTGCGGCTTTGCGGCGTTGCGTTTGCCCCTCCCCCTCCTCCTCGTCCTCGTCCTCCCCCGAGCGGTTTTCACAGCCAGGAAATCGTCGCATCGGTTGAGCGCGAGTTCCATGGTGTTTTTCCGAAGGCTTGTTCTTTTCAGCGGGCGATATGTGTGTGTGCGTGTACATTTTTGTGTTTTTGTGTGTGTGTGTGTGTGTGTGTGTGTGTGTGTGTGAGATGTTTTTTTTGTATGCGTCCAGGTCCTGCTATGTAGAGTTCTGGTTCACGGCTTTGCCTCCGTTCATGGCCGGAGTTCCTGAGCTTTTCCTGGAGCGGTGCTTCTCTTCGATCTCGTGCAGCGACGGCTCCCGGTACATGCAGACTGCGGAAACAAACAAGACACAAACCGTCAGGGAAAGCTTACTTTTTTCATTGCTTTGCAGAACAAAAATCAATTGCATCTAGGACAGGGGTGTAAAGGTTGAAAAAAAAAAAAAAAACGTAAATTTTGCCAGAAATATGCCTCGGCATACGAAGCCTTTTCGGCATATACTGTAAGCGGACAAACCAAGCCGAACCGAACGCCCGCTAAGCAAAGCCAAGTGTGGGTTTTTCACATTTAGTGCAAGATTTAGTGAAGACATAAATTTAGGTTAAGTGAGGTTTAATGTCTATTTATTTCATATCTTACTTCATTTACATGTCTTTTCTAATTGTTTTTATTTATTGTTATATACAAAAATATGATTATACAGTAGTGTTCGAAATTGATAATATTGCCTGGAACGGATTCTCTGCATTTACATTATTTCCTATGGAAAAATGCGTTTCACAATACAAAATTTCACCTTAAGAACTCGCCTCCGGAACGGATGAAAGCTGGCCCCCATCTCAGAGCGATTTTCTTTCTTATCTTTTCCTTTTAATGTTGTTGATGATAAAACTGTTCAATGTTTCCATTTGCACATAGTAATTTTCTTGCGATTTGTTAAGTTTTGTGAGCAACTGTGTTCTGTTTTGAGTGGGATAATTTTTGTTTTATTTTGTTTCATTTATTTAAATCTCAGTAGTATTAGAATTAGAGTTTGTAACAAAATGAGTGTAAATGTAAGTAATGAGTGCAGTAGTTCCGTAGTTACTATAATTTATTTATTTTTTTTTAATTGGACAAAGCAACACAAAAAGCGTTCATAGTAAAGCATGTACAGTAACCAATACTAGTAATCAATTATAAGGCGGGATTTATCGAAAAATAGGGCGGAGACTAAACTAACCTCTATAAAAATACTTATCTTGCCAGCAGATTAAACACTTCATTATGAGCAGAACCATTCTCTGGACTTTTTTCCGATATCAGAAAAATGGACATTTACCTGGTTAAATAAAATGAAAACAATCTTTTTCCTGTTTGTGTTTAGCACCAGAGGTGACACCATTCATGGGTGCGGCTTTCCAAAGTATTTGTGCAAACGTGTTACTTATTGAATTCAGGTGTTTCAATCCTGCCCCTTATCTCCAGTGAAGGACCATCTTCATGCTTCAGCACACCAAGACATCTTGGACAACCCTATACCGTTTTATTAACTTTGTGCCAGCAGTTCGGGGAAGGCCCTTTCCTACTCCAACATGACTGAGCCCCAGAGCACAAATCAAGGACTATAAAGACATGGTTCGGTGAGTTTGGTGTGGCTGAGCTTTTGTTCAGTAATATGCTTCAAATCTAGGAGTGTGAGTACCTTCAATAGGCCTGGGGAGGAAGTGTGACGAGGGCTTGGTTTTCTTCACACGGTTGCCCTTCATGACTTGGCCGTCTTTTGTAAGGCCCAGAAACCAGGCCCGGCCCGACTCCTGCTGCCGGTACATGGTGGACGAGTAGATGACGTAATAATTCTCAAAGACAGACTCTTTGAATTTACACTCGGGAGTAAACATCTCCTGCAGAGCAGAAAAAAAGTTAAATTGAGTTTTAGAGAGTGTGTGTATGAGAGAGAGAGAGAGAGACTGATGAAAGGGCGAAGATCCCAAAGGGAACTCCAAGCTGGACGGTGGCCCAGCATGTGTCATCAGTAGGGGGGTTAGGCACGACCACTGTGTGTGTATGTGTGTGTGTGTGTGTGTGTGTGTGTGTGTGTGTGTGTGTGTGTGTGTGTGTGTGTGTGTGTGGCTGTCAAACAGCAGATGTCCTGACTGTTAGCTGGGTCTCGAGAGTGTTCTATTCTGCAGTGTTAATAGAGGGTTTGTGATAAAGATGGTGAACCCAAAGCTTTCTATCTGACCTCTCTCCCTCTCTCTCTTAAAGAAAAAGCATGAACAGCTTTTTGAGAAAGATTTTCAGAATTTCAATGAACATTATAAATTTCTACAACCATTCATACTGTAATATTACTAGCCAATTCTAGTCAGCTAGCTGTTTTGTTATCCAGAACACACACACACACACTCACGCACACACACACACACACACACACAGTGAGGTAAAACTCATTCTGACTGAGCAACATGCTATCAAAAACACTTTTTTCTCACTTTCAAGTAAAAATAACTGAGAAAGTTTAACAGATCAAACAGTGAGTCTGCTTGCTAATCGGCTAATTAGCAGCTTAAAAGCATCTGACAGGACATTAAACAAATATGATTTGCTTTCTTTCTTTTTTGCTCCAAGACTTTTTTGGTACTTAAAAAAAAAAAAGAAGAAGTAATTCAGCACTCTCTTCAATGGCTAACCTTCTAGCACATGACTTTAACAAAACTAGCAAAACATGCTCATTAGCTGCTAGCATAAAGGGTGTCTAGGAAGTCAAACTACGTTGGACGTCACTTGGTATTTTAAAAATAATTTTAAAAAAATATTTTTTTTTTCCTCAGTTGTTTCACATTTCTTCTTGGTAAACTTTAAAAGTGAATGAAAAAAAGTTTCATGAGAGCTGCTTATCGTATTTACAGGACAAAGCTTTAGCGAAGCAGAAAATCCTTTGTGTGAAGAGTGCAAAGCAAAAATAATCTCTGGATGATACACAGATCATTTAACCCTTAAAATTCTAGAGGCACATCAACCACAAAGCGCTGGTCAATGGCTGATCCTTAAAAACGCCAGCTGATTATAGGGAAGTCCTGACAGTGTGTCGACCGGGGAGGTTTTTGACATGCTGAACCCATATGCATTTGAGTTTTCGGCTATGTCACGTGGCAGCAAAGTTATCATCATTTTTAAAATGCACAAATTTTACTCCTACCGTGATATGGGAAAAATTTTCATGAAAAAATAAATGTAGAACTCACAGAATGCTTGTATTATTATTATTATTATTATTATTAATATTTGCAAAAAGAAAATAACGAAAACAACTTGGAAAAAGAAAATGTGATTGTATGTGTCAGCTATTTCCTGACCAATTTGTTTATTTACTTTTGCTCAGTCATGTTTGTATAGTTAAATTAAAAACTAAAATTCAGTTCGTCATATTGCTGATTTCTGAGGCTGTTGACTCAAAATGAACTTCTCCTCTGCAGCAGAGCTCAGTTTTGGTCTCGCTTTCCTGGGAAGGTCTTCATGAGAGCCGGTTTCATCACGGGTTTTGCTAATGCACTTGACAATATTGATCTTGCAAGAACTGTTCCAGAAATAAAATAATGCATGTTGTTGTTGTTGTTATTGTTGTTGTTATTACCTAAATAAATAAAACTACTAGGCTATTACCCCACCTATTATTCTAGAATGTTGAAAATAAACAAGGTTTATTTTGCTAAACAAAAAACACTGAATTAGAATATATATATATATATATATATATATATATATATATATATATATATATATATATATATAAGCTCCATTTCCATTTTGGTGACATCTATGATTTCTAAACACATTCTGTCATGACACGTTTGCATCTTTATTCTGACCAGAGCTGCAAACCAAACCAAACAGCGGACAAACCAAACCAGTGAATCACTACAAAAACACAATCAAAGCATGAGTTTGCTGGATTTTTTTAAAATAAAAATGTAATCAACATATTCTTCATACTAATTTGCATATTTATATATTTAAACACAGCTGCAGCTGATTAAAGCATCGGGACAATCCTGAAGGATTTGGAATTTGCCGATATAACAGAACAATTTTTTTTTTAACGTCTTGGTGACTCAAAGACACTCTGCACGAATGAGCTATTTTCTAACAGCTCGTAATACTTCTGTCTCCTTTAATTCTTTCCTCAAAACTGCCTAATTGGAGACAGTTTTTAAAAGAAGTGTTTTGTATCTCATTTTGCTGTCAAAACCATTCATTAATACTCTGCTGTTTCTACCTCTAATCTTGCCCTGCTATTCGTCTTGTTAGTTTTTCTGCCCCCCTGTTTTACGTCGTCCTCCGTGGTTTTGATCCCCACCTGTCCTTGTGTTCTGCTTGACTTACTGTAGGCCGCAGACAACGGCAATGATTATTGCTTTGCTTGTAATAAAAAAAAAAAAGGAAAAAAAAAATCGCATTTTTACATTAGCTTCAAGGTATGCTTAGCTTAATGGCATGATTAATTCGCATATCCCAATGGTAACGTTTACATCATCAGCATAACGCTGATTAAATTCCTGACTGTTATTTTGCAGGCGAATTTGTTAGAACGGCGGAATTTCAACAAAAAACAGAAGAGAAGGGTAAAAAAAAAAAACTAAAAAAAAAAAAAAAAATCTGCAGTGTTTGCTCAGTAATGGAAGTGTAATGAATTACATTTTTCATCGAGCGCAGTCTGGGAGGTCCAGAGCCGAGGACAACCGAAAATTGCTTTAATTCAAATTCCTCTCAGAGCCGAACGGAAGACAAACGGCCTGTTTGCGCAGCGAGGCTTTTCTTTTATGCACTTTAAGATGTTTACGTTAGACCACGTGAACTAAAGGGGAAAAAAAAAATAGAGTAAATCTGTACTCATAAGCAAGGACCAAAAAAAAAAAAAAAAAAAAATGCTTTTTTCGAACCCAAACTGATTCCCTGTGACATTTAATTTCATATTTATTCGACCTTAGGTTTATGTTGACGTATTTCTTTTAACAGGTTGCCATGGTGGAAATTAATGGATTATTTGACTTATTTTTCAGCAAATCACATTCAAAATACGCTAGACTCGAACAAGAGCCTTTATTTGAATGCAAATTTAGTTCACGCCTCCGAGTGCAGCATGACTCATCAATATTTTTCCATTCCAAATGCTTTTATTGCCTCGGTTATAATCAGATGCATGGGTGTTCATAACAGCATGAAATATGTATGAGCAGCTCACTGGCACTTAAAAGTACAATAAGGTGGATGACGAGTACGGCTTTTTAGTTACTAATGCACAATGGGTGTTCAAGTCAAACAGGGACTTGCCATGAAATTTCTGCTGAATGAAGGCGTATAAAAAGAAAAAGCTTTTGACATTCACATATTAGACTGTGAGGACAGTACGGTGATGGAACGGATGTCAAATAAAAATGCAAACGAATCATTCATCACATTCATTCACGAACACCACTTGTACATTACAGGAGCTCGGCTGGGCGTTCGTGCAACATCACCCGTACAATCCTGATCTCGCTCCAAGACATTTCCACTTGTGCGGAAACAGCTGGGAGTTCCTGGGAGGCCAGCGGTCCAGACGACGCAGGCACGTCTCCAGCGTATTGAGAAAACGTTCTATCTGGATGGTGTTCAAGCGCTAGTGAAACGCTGGGATGAGTGCATTAGCGTAGCAGGGGATTATATAGACTCTCAGAACCGTGTTCTGTTATTCTGCACAATCGAAAGTACCGCTTTGACTTGAACGCCCCTTCGTTTTAGTTCCGATTATAACGCGCATTATACAGTGGTAATGTAATAGCCAAATCATTCACTAGTCTCTGGTGTTTTGCTTGCTTAAAGTCGATAAGTCAGAAAAACAACGACCTCATCATATTACCAAGAAACTAAGACTCGTGAACCGGAGATTCCTTCCATACAGTAAATGGTGATAAATGTCTCCTTTCAGAAAACATCGCTGTTTCAATGCCTGTCCTGTTAATGGTAAATTCCGTCCATTTCTAAACGTCATTAGTTTACATGGCATGTCCATAGTGTAAGTGTGTTTCCATAGAAACCATAACCTACTAAAGAGCGCATACAGTATGAGCCTGGGGTTTGAATTCTAGTCAAATATTATCAGAGTTGCTGTTACAGAAATTAAATCCAACATTTCAGATTCAAGCATGGCTTCAGGAATCCATAACGCTGATAAATTCGAGGAAGGGAGAACGCCCGGCAACGGCAGAGTCGCCGGACGTCTTTGTCGATGAGAGACTCCGGATGAAAGATGAATGGATGTGAATTTAACTGGACAGCTCTGCTCAAGCCAGACGGACGGTTTATCGCCGGAATTCGTCTGGCAGGACGTTATTGTTATCCAAAAGGCAGAGCTAGGGCAGACGGCAAACACACCGATGCTGTCTAGACAGTCGCTTCAATCACACTGAAAGTCTCTGAAGGACACGGTCCTAGAGGACTAGAACGTTTCTCTCACGCAAGCTTGAATAGGAGCGAGGAGCGGGGTAAATCAGAAGGACTTCTTTACTCTTCCACCATCCACTAAAGGACGAAATAATAAATGAGACAGCTTTAATCAAAGAGCCGTTGTCTGATATTAAGTGGATGTTGTTTAGTAATGGAGGTTGCGGATGCAAAATCGATGACGCGGCCCTGGCAAAAGGCTTTCTATCTCACCCGTATCGATCCGTCAAGATTATTGGGAAAGGACGGAATTAAAAGGATACGTCAGCATTTTACTTAGCGTAATTGCTGCCATCCTTATCCCTCATGCAGTACATGTGACTGGCGCAGATCCTAACGCATGAGCGACTTTTTCGCAGGGAGAGTTTGTGGTTGTGTTATCGATTTAATCATGCGGGTGTTAATCAGGAGCCCTGATGTCATATGATAATCTTGTATTTGCTGTAATTAGGTTGTAATGTTGCCAATATGACGTCCAAACCACATGACATCAACATTTCATTTACAGCATTTATGCCGCTGAACGATCATTTCGGACATTTCCGGATCAGAGAATTAATCTGGCGTCGGCGGTGTGAGTGTTTCAAGGACATTCAGAACTGCGCGAAAGTATTGACCTTCATTTCTTCATATTAAATTAAACAATGGAGAGAAAAATAAAGGGATGGGAACAAATGTTTTATGTGACAGACTGCAAAAGTGTCCAAATATACGATTTAAGAAGCAGTCTGGCTCTTAGGTAGCAAAATATGACGAAATAGGGGGTCAAGACTTTTGCACAGTACTGTATCTCAGTAGTGAAGTCATATTTGTGACGTTGTGTAGGGGCTGTTTGTTCAACGCTATCCCAATGTCATGTGATTAACACCGCTCCAATTTTGGAAACTGTCAAAAACAAACAAATACCAACGGTGTCCCAATGTCTGCATCCTTGCTATTGAATGTCGGTCGTGATGATGCATGGATGATCTACCACTGTAGTGGTTAGCGCTGTCACCTTGCATCTCCGGGGTTGTGGGTTCGAATCTCAGGGAGTTTGCATGTGCTTGGTGGGTTTGCATCAAGTCCTCCAGTTTCCAGATACACACAATGCACTACAGCATGGACTGATTGACATGTCCAGTTTCCATGAGTGTGTGACTGAACGTATGTGTCTGTGTGTGTTTGGGTGCTTGTGCCTGAGTTGGCACCAGAGATAGGCAAAGTACACAAATTGGCTAAAAGTAGAGGTTCTCCAAGGCAAATATTACGCAAGTAAAAGTAGATGTTTGAGTAAAATTAAAGGAGTCTTTAGCTTCAAGTATCAAAAGCACAGGGCTTGTATTAACTCAGAAGCTTTTTCATAGTAACTCTCTCTCTCTCTCTCCCTGCTTCTGATTTCAAACACCTGTTACGCTATTAGGCGCGTCTCAAAGGAAATCACGTCACGCAGCTGCACATAATAGTCAGCAGGAGGTTGAAGTTCCCACTTCAAATACTCCAAATCACTGTGGTTAGGTAGCGCAACGGCATGCAGAAATGTACGGAAGTAGGAGTGAAGAGATTTGCATTTGTATTTGTGAGTGGAATAAAAGTAAAAAGCATCCTCTAATAAAACTCCTATATGTGAAACATGTATGGGGTGTGTAGTATGAGGGGGCGTGGCAACCCACTGACAGCAGGGCTCGACCCCGGATCCTCAGATCTGAAAATCCGAGAGCCTTGGCCATCTGAGCCACCGCTCCCACAGCGTCCATTTAATGTATTCTTGTAAAAACAGTTTCCTTGAAGGTCGATCGAGCACACGAATTTGCTTTTTAATCCAAACTTTCATCTAGAAGCTTTTTAGAATGAAACTTGCTGTTCAGCACACCTGGTGATGTTTAGTTTCCGTTCAGTCACCTTATTATCCGCGCCAGGTAAACGCGCTGCGACTATGGGAAGCCATTAGGGTCAAACTTGGTCATATGATCAATTTGTGTTACAAAAAAAATAAAAAATTCTAGATTAATCACACGTTAATATTGACAGCCCTAGTAACAAAGTAGGTGTACTCAGTTTCCTCCTACCGCTTCCTAACTCCTCCTAACTCTGGTTGGCGCCCCTTTCAGTGTGTACCCCGTATTGCGCCCTGAGTTACCCCACACTGGATGAGTTGTATGGGTGATTGACGGAAAGGTGGCACGGTTTTGGAACCTCTGGTGTTTAAAGTGTGTAATTGCATTAGGTACAGTAAATTATTATCATTTTACCCATAAGGACGTCTTAATTCAACCTTGATTGTATACAGTGGAACCTTGGATTATGAGCATAATTCGTTCCGGAAGCGGGCTCGTATTTCAAAAACACTCGTAAACCAAATAGACTTTTCCCATAAGAAATAATGAAAACTCAAATTATTTGTTCTACAGCCCAAAACAATAAATACACAAAAAAAGTATTACAACATATAAAGTAAAAATAAAACAAATTAACCTGCACTTAACATTTTAAAAAAGTAAAAATAAATCCAGACAGATAAGTGTTTCCGTTTGTGCGCGCAGATGCTGTGTATTTGTATGTATGTGTGTGTGTGTGTGTGTGTGTGTGTGTGTGTGTGTGTGTGTGTGTGTGTGTGTGCGTGTGTGCGCATGTGTGGAATTAGCCCCTCGCCTTGTTTTAAACAGTAAAACTCATCCTATCTCCCCACACCTCGCTTTTTAAGTTTCACAACTAACATACACAATGCAAACACTGTTTTAACGGGGAAAAAATGAAATCTCTCTAATGACACTCGCGTGAGCAGACTAACGGAATCACTGCTGTAAAGTAAAAAACAAACAAACAAATAAACCAGCACCTTACCTTTGAAAAGAATCGCGACAGAGCAGAGTTTTCTGTGTAAATAAAAGCGCGTGTGTAAAGCGCCGGGGAGATCTGTATGTGTGTGTGTGTGTGTGTGTGTGTGTGTGTGTGTGTGTGTTTGTGTGCGTGTGTGTGTGTGTGTGTGTGTGTGTGTGTGTGTGTCGGTGTCAAATTACAAGAACAGAAGAGAGAGGGAGATGTTGATTATACCAGTAAGAGACGAGCACTAAGACGCAGCAGGGGAGAAAATTACCCATAATTCCACAGCGCAAGAGAGAGAAAAATCATCGGCTCAGTTGTGATCACTTGCCGCTCGGTGTCAAAATATGAGTCGCCTGCGTGATACATGATATTC
This sequence comes from Clarias magur, assembly GCA_013621035.1. Lineage (NCBI taxonomy): Eukaryota > Metazoa > Chordata > Actinopteri > Siluriformes > Clariidae > Clarias > Clarias magur. The sequence goes on along the minus strand of QNUK01000083.1, from coordinate 1,893,140 downwards.
GGCGCTCGTAAACTAATACTTGCTAGGTTTCCAATTAAAAATGTATTAAAAAATCTTTGCTCGGTTTGCGGAACACTCGTAAACCAAGTCACTCGCAATCCGAGGTGCCACTGTATTTGATTTTTTTACTTAAAACTACCCATGTACTTATCTGAAATTGTTACTTATACTTGTACTTATTCAGCTGAAATACACTTTACTTACTTTCCCTTAGTGTTTAACGATTGAATTGAACTCCAACAGGAAATAAATGTCAAACAGATGGATAATTAAGTGTAATGGTTTTAAATTTCTTCTCATGCCATCCCGTGTTTAAAACATTACCAGAATTCATTCGACTTTCTTTCGCTATAATCGGATGTCTTTTCCTCCATCCTGTACACACTGAACATACAGTAGATACACAGCAGGTTAACAGAACCTCCTTTAAACACAGACTGGAGGCGAAAAAAATCAGCCAGTCATTTACCACTCGAGGCATTTTTATGGTGCTTTTAGTTCTTGATGGTGAGTGCTCGTGTGCGTCAGTCTCGCTGCAATTGGATTTCATTAGCTTTAGGATAATTAGCCCTGAGAGCAGAGAGTTGCTGAGATGTACTTCTGGCATTCAGTATAAGTAGGGTGTGTACGTGCGTATGTGTGTGCGTGAGAGTGAAAGCTCTGGCTAAAAGGAATCCCTGTGTATCTCATATCGACGTTTCTCTCTGCAACACGGCGATGCAGAACAACGGAGCGGGGAAGTGCTTTCATCCCGACGCGAAGCAACGTGTTTTGTGCTAGCGTGGGAAAGGAATGTCATTAACACGCTAGCTGCAAGTCCGTCATCTCCTGGGAAGAAAAATGGAGACGGAGGTGTGTGTGTGTGTGTGTGTGTGTGTGTGTGTGTGTGTGTGTGTGCTGAAGCGCATGGTAATCAGTTATGAGCATGAGGCAGTGTAAATGAGAGCTTATAGAGGCTTGGTGTTCCTCACTGGCTTTGATGTATGGTGCGAGGTGCACACGCGCTTGGTTAAAGATAGACGGATTTAAAGCAGAGAGAGAGAGTTGGGATTACCGCTGTGCAACAAACTAGGACACATCAAGCGTGTCATAAATAATGGAGGAGAACTCCAGAGCCATGTACGGAAACCCCACGCAATCCGGACCTTTAATGCTGCAAAGCCACTTCACACAAACATCTCATACGGTCACGACGAACAGTGACGCAGTGACAAATAACTTCTTCTTTTTTTTTTTTTTTTTTGGAGTCTGTGTGATGATGCATGAATTGGCAAATTAATTGTGATGATGAATTATATAAATAATTATAATAATTATTATTATAATTATAACATTTTATTTATAAGGGCCTTTGAAGTACTATTATAAGGAGACTTTACATTACATTTGACATAAAAAGTAAGAAACTAAGTATTCTTCATTTATTGAAGCATTGGGAATAGAGTCATTAAATAACAAATAAATAAATAAATAAATAAATAAATAAATAAATAAATAAGGCATAATAATAAGAATATTAATAATAATAATATATAACTGAATTGTTTTTTCCCCCTCCATTTCTAGTAATAATATTAAGAATAATAACAAAGTACATTATTTATATCATGATTAGAGCTGTGAATCAGAGACAGATTGCAGATTTGATTTGTTGTTGTTTTTTTGTGCGCTGTGATTTTCATTTCACTTCATTCCGCTAGCACTAATGTTTATTGTCTGATTTCTTTCTATTAGGATTTTGAGTGTTTAAAACTGCTAAACATTTCCGTGCGTGGCAATGCTGTGTGACTGATGTGTTAATAATGACTTTTAACTTTTAATGATCTATTTTCCTGCCGATCTCTTGCTCCATGCTCCAGTCCAGTAGGTGGCGGTGTTGCCCCAACCGCCACTAAACTCAAAAGAAGAAGATGACGTGACAATCTTGGCGGAAATCGCAGACCATAACAATCTTGAATGTCTGAAAACTGACGCGGTGATTCATTGAAACGAATCGACCAGCAAAAGATCAAAGCAATGAGTAAATTATACCCATCCCTAATTGTAATACTGTCTATCCTGAAATCTGATGCTGTAGCCTGGTCAGGGTCAAGGAAAAGTTTATCCTGGGAATAGACTACTTTTTTTTACTGGTTGATCACAAGGCACCATGTACGCCCACACACACCCACACACACCCATGCAAACACATATTCACACCCTCTGGCGCACCTAGGGGCAGTTTAGTATCAGCAATCCACGCAGAGGAGACAAAACCCAGACCTTCAAAACGCCGCGCAGACACGGAGCCGAGGTCCGGATGAAAACTCTTCCTTTTCCATATGAGAATTAACTGACACGGCGTTTACACGGCAGCTCTCCTGTGTCAGAAAGCGACACGCGTCTAAAAGTTCGGCTTTTAGAGGACACTCTGTAGAAGCTCCTCATGTAGCATGAAGTAAACACACCCTGCTCATTGGCAGGAAGATTTATGGCTATCTGGGCGTTGCGTCTGTCGCGGGCCGCGCGGGCCAAGCACCTGGTGTGTAACCTATTTACAGGCATAAAGGAGGAGTTATTAGCAGAAGATTGTGGTCGTTCCGGAGTCAAGACACACTCACACACGCTACCTTGAATTCACCTCCGCCAAGTAATCACGTTCCTTAAAGGGCTACGTGCCGAATTGGAATAGCAGACATCCATGCGACAATTATTATCAGAAATCTTCTTCTTCTTCTTCTTCTTCTTATTATTATTATTATTACTGAGAATCTACATGTTTTGCATGTTTTCTATACATATCTTACATTAATAAATGATGTCACAGAAAGCTAGCCAAAACCCTAAAACATTCAAATGATATTTTATTTATACATAAAGGTTGTGAGAGATGAAAGAAAACGCTTGATTTGGAAATACGCGCCGAGGTTGTTTGGGTTTATCAGGTCCCGACGCTGTCGCGTCTCCATCCTGATCTTTCAGAAGAGAAGGTGGTGACTAATTCTCTATAACAGCAGCTGAGACAGTGGTGCAACCGCAAGGTCTATATTAACATTAATGCGCTCGTTTCTATAGTAACAGCTCCTCCATCGGGGTCTCTACGCATGAAACGGTTAAAGACGGTTTGTCGTAAAGAGATATCGATATTGCGACGGTTCCTGTAAGGAGTCTCCAGTTTAAGCGAAGTAAAATCAAGCAGTTTTCTGACGGACGAGTTTACACTTTTACGACCGTCTCATTAACGTGAAGAGAAAGAATGGAGTTTTAACGAACCACTTACGACATTGAATTGCCGTAACGCGTAAAAGTGCGTCGCGAGAGCGACTCGGCCACATCAGTTCACGGCGTCGTTGATTGTTTTTCCATAAAAGCACCGGCGTTCTCGAAAGTCGAGGCACGAGGCGCGTCATTAAAGCGCGGACAGCCCCATCGGATCGTCCTCCTCGCTCTCAGACTGAAAAGCTCCCAGAGGAGCAAAGCCAATGCAACGAGTGAGAAGAGCAAACCGTTCCCAAGTAATTGCACCGCGACGGACCAAACCCTAGCCAAGTCGGAATCTCGGCTCGGACACATGGCTTTGGACCGATCCGGGGAATCCAGGCGGCTCAGCGCTCGTGTCTCGTAACTCCTCCGACCACGTCTTAATTAAAGATACTTCGTCCTCACATGGAGATCAGAGCGTTAACGGGGGTTATTATCATCTGTCAGCGGAATTTTTATGCATCACGGGTCGCCTCATTAACACGCCGCTAGTCAGATCGCTTTCTCCGGCATGTTGAAATGAATTTGAATTACCCCCGGCGTACGGAGGAGGAGATGATGAGAACTGGCCGCGTGGAAAAGAACGTGGGCCGGTGAAGGAACCTCTAAAGACGAGCCGAACGAAAATTGATGTCGGGTTGGTGTAAAATGGCAACAGCGATCTACAAGCCGCGGAGGAGCGGCGCTAATGGAAGGGCGGAGACGGACGAACCGAGCGGAAAAGCCTTCTCTTGAGCCGTCCTTAATTTCAGAAATTTTTTTTTTCCCCTCTCATGAGGAGTCTGTTTGTCCTCTCTCTCTCTCTCTCTCTCTCTCTCTCTCTCTATATATATATATATATATATATATATATATATATATATTTTTTTTTTTTTTTCGTATCATGATTCGCTCATCGAAGCAGCTAAAACTTTGAAACTCACACTTCCTCCGAGGCTCTGTGTTCTCTTGAACTTTCTTCACACACACACACACACACACACACACACACACACACACACACACACACACACACACACACACACACAGGGAGCTCGAGACTGCTGCATAGGCACGTACGCTCCCGATTGGCTGGTTTGTTACTTAGCAACGGGGAAGAAAGGTACCTGACCTGCCACCCAGCAAGAAATGAAGGAGTTTCGGGGCTGAAGGAGACGAGGTCACAGATGGGCACGGGCGCGGCGGTGGGTCTCACCTCCACAGTGCCTTGGGGGCCTCGGCGAGCTAAATAAAGCTGTTCTACGGACAAACTGGAAATGTTCATGACTGAAATATGAACAAATAATTATAAGCATTTAAATCACAATCAGTACATGTAGAGCAGCGCGTTATTACATACTAGGACGAGCTTTATATCTTTACTCTTGTGTCCCGTATTGAGTTATTAATATTTCCAAATTAGTTTTACGTTTAGTTTCTATAAAATATTTACTTTTGGTAGATTAAATAAAGGGAAGGAGAATTGATTTCAAATAAAAATTGTTTGTTTTTTTCCTTGTAAAATAAAACAAAACTAAACAAAACAAAAAAGTGTTTATGAATTAATGCACTGGTTTAATTACTGTATACCCAGTTAAAATGAAGGTGATTCTTTCTCTCCTTCTTTCTTTCTTTATGCTTTTATCAGTTACTTTCTTCTCTCTTTTTCTTGTGTCCTTCCTTTATTTTTTGTTCTTTTTTTTTTTGTTTGTTTCTTACTTCAAGCAGTCTCTCTCTTTATCTTTTTCCTTTTTTTGGTTTTCTTTCTTTCTCCTTGCATTTTTGTTTGCCTTCCTGTTCTTCATTTACTTCTTTTTTTTTCTTTCTTTTTTTTTTTTAGCACATAATTCCTTTTTTCAACTTTCCTTTTATCTTTCTTCCTAACTTTCCTTTTTTTATTTTTTTTTTTAGAATTCTCTTATTCTCTTCATGTGTTACTCCTTCCTTCCTTCCTTCCTTTCTTCAATTATTCATTTCTTTCTTTCTTCCCTCCTCTTTTTCTTTCTTCGAGCACGCACCTCTCTTTCTCTTCTTCTTTTTCTTTCTTATTTCTTTCTCCTAGCACTTTTAGCATCTTTTTGTTTCTCAGTTTCTGACCTCGTTTTTCTTCCTTTTTTTTTTTTTTTTTCCCTCAAGCACGTCATTTCTATTCTCCCTTTCTCTTCTTGTTTTTCGTTCTTTCTGTAGGAACCAAAGAATGATATGTTTGTTGTCTGATCTTTTTTTTCCCCTCTTAACTATGCGGTTTGTGAAATGGAGGTCTGTATCGTGACGTGAGGTTTTCTAGTCCTCACCTTTAACTCTAATATACTCTTACATCTAACACCCCAAAACATACAGTAAATTATCTCTGATAAAATACATATGATAAAGAGAATGAAGCGTGATCCAGCAGTCGAGCGCACCATGACAGAAGAGGCTCTACTGTACTTCTGAGCGCTTACTCCAGAGCTCCGGTCTCCTGCACATCCGCCAAAAGAACCAGAACAAGCAGAACACACACACACACACACACACACACACACACTCGATACAACCAAGGCCAAGCCTGGAGCACCTTTAATCAAACACATTGGAAGACATTTAATCAAACACGTTGGAGGCCGGTAATAAAAACCGACCGCGTTTTATACAGCCTGTTACGGGAGAGTCTCAGTATTCAGATCGTTTCTCTCTTTAGGGTTGATGTATAACGGTCCTGACACAGTTTACCGACTCATTTCCCATGACCCAAGCTCTTTAGTTGTTTACTTAAAGCTTATTAATAATTTATGATTTTATGCTTTTTTTTTTTATTTTATTTTCATTACTTCCTTAACTTCTATCATACCTAATGTGATACTTAAACTATATACGGATGCCAAAAACTTGAATTAAAAGTGCAATCGTGAAATTGCAAATGACTGAGTTACTGTATAAAAGGAATAAGTCATGGTTGAAGGACATACTGTAGTAACGTGGTAATGATTGACCAGTTAACAGTCTAACTAACACCTCTCACCGTTACACTTCATTAACGTACCACCAGCATGACGTTCCGACTGACCTGTCATGATGGGAAGCGCCGTGAGGACGCAGTGACCACGTAGCGAGGGTGTGATAAGCGTCCGCTGAGAGTCTGGTGACCTGGTAATAAGATTATTATGCGCTAAGCGTCTGCTAAGAGTCTGGTGACCTGGCGAGCGCCTGGTCGTGCGCGTATTCCGCGGAATTTAGCGACGACATGAGAATGGGCCGCAGTTGCCAATTTTCCGTTTTGACCCCGTTCACGCCGCGTCCTTCGATATTTTTAGGCCTTGGCGGTTGTTGCCAGAGTGTGACGGAGCCCTTAACAAGTCGAAATCCTGCATATAAATAATTAATAAAGCTTGAATCACGTTATCCACGATTTCTTGTTATAAGAGTCGAATGAACTAAATGTAAGACTATTAAGCCTGTTTCTATGCAATTTTACCTTTTTTTAAAAAAAAATAATAATAATAAAAAAAAAAACCACAGAAATTTCTTGTTCCTTCTATTGACCGGTCCTTTTGCTTCTTTTTAGAAATGAATGCTGAATTATCACACACTTCTGGCAATTTAAAAAAAGAAATGCATGCTTAAAATATCTAAATATATAAAATATGCCCATGTTTAATAATCTTGTATTTGGTTTATTGTAGTAATATTTACTTTGAATGAAATAAAAAATTGTTGTTTGTTTTTCTTGAAGAAACAAAACAAAACAAAACAAAAGTCTTTATGAATTGATTGAATGGTTTAAGTACACCCAGTTAAAATGAAGGTGATTCTTACTTTCTTTCTTTTTCCTACTTTTATCACTTACTTTCTTCGCTCTTCTTCCTGTGTTCTTCCTTCCTTTCTTTTTCATTTTTTGTTCATTATTTCTAGCACACCTCTCTTTCTCTTCTTCTTTTTCCTTTTTTTTCTTTCTTCCTTTCTTTCTTCTTGCATTTTCTTCTGTCTTTCCATACTTTCTTTTTTCTTTCTTTTTTGCTAGCAAATAATTCCTTTTCTTTCTTTCTTTCTTTCTTTCTTTCTTTCATTCTTTCTTTTCATTTTTCTTTCTTTCCTTCTTTTTTCATCTTTCTTCTTCTAACACTGACCCTTATTATTTTCTTTGTGCTTTTCTTTTTCTTGTTTCCTTCCTTCCTTCCTTCCTTTTTTTCATTTTTTGTTTATTATTTCTAGCACACCTCTCTCTCTTCTTCTTTTTCCTTTTTTTTCTTTCTTCCTTTCTTTCTTCTTGCATTTTCTTCTGTCTTTCCATACTTTCTTTTTTGCTAGCAGATCATTCCTTTTCTTTCTTTCATTCATTCTTTCTTTTCATTTTTCTTTCTTTCCTTCTTTTTTCATCTTTCTTCTTCTAACACTGACCCTTATTATTTTCTTTGTGCTTTTCTTTTTCTTGTTTCCTTCCTTCCTTCCTTTCTTTTTCATTTTTTGTTCATTATTTCTAGCACACCTCTCTTTCTCTTCTTCTTTTTCCTTTTTTTCTTTCTTCCTTTCTTTCTTCTTGCATTTTCTTCTGTCTTTCCATACTTTCTTTTTTCTTTCTTTTTTGCTAGCAAATAATTCCTTTTCTTTCTTTCTTTCTTTCTTTCTTTCTTTCTTTCTTTCCTTCTTTTTTCATCTTTCTTCTTCTAACACTGACCCTTATTATTTTCTTTGTGCTTTTCTTTTTCTTGTTTCCCTACTTCCTTCCTTCCTTCCTTTCTTTTTCATTTTTTGTTCATTATTTCTAGCACACCTCTCTTTCTCTTCTTCTTTTTCCTTTTTTTCTTTCTTCCTTTCTTTCTTCTTGCATTTTCTTCTGTCTTTCCATACTTTCTTTTTTCTTTCTTTTTTGCTAGCAAATAATTCCTTTTCTTTCTTTCTTTCTTTCTTTCATTCTTTCTTTTCATTTTTCTTTCTTTCCTTCTTTTTTCATCTTTCTTCTTCTAACACTGACCCTTATTATTTTCTTTGTGGTTTTCTTTTTCTTGTTTCCTTCCTTCCTTCCTTTCTTTTTCATTTTTTGTTAATTATTTCTAGCACACCTCTCTCTCTTCTTCTTTTTCCTTTTTTTCTTTCTTCCTTTCTTTCTTCTTGCATTTTCTTCTGTCTTTCCATACTTTCTTTTTTCTTTCTTTTTTTGCTAGCAAATAATTCCTTTTCTTTCTTTCTTTCTTTTTTCATCTTTCTTCTAACACTGACCCTTATTATTTTCTTTGTGCTTTTCTTTTTCTTGTTTCCTTCCTTCCTTCCTTCCTTCCTTTCTTTTTCATTTTTTGTTCATTATTTCTACCACACCTCTCTTTCTCTTCTTCTTTTTCCTTTTTTTCTTTCTTCTTTTCTTTCTTCTTGCATTTTCTTCTGTCTTTCCATACTTTCTTTTTTCTTTTTTTTTGCTAGCAGATAATTCCTTTTCTTTCTCTTTCTTTCTTTCTTTCTTTCTTTCTTTCTTTCATTCATTCTTTCTTTTCATTTTTCTTTCTTTCCTTCTTTTTTCATCTTTCTTCTTCTAACACTGACCCTTATTATTTTCTTTGTGCTTTTCTTTTTCTTGTTTCCTTCCTTCCTTCCTTCCTTTCTTTTTCATTTTTTGTTCATTATTTCTAGCACACCTCTCTTTCTCTTCTTCTTTTTCCTTTTTTCTTTCTTCCTTTCCTTCTTCTTGCATTTTCTTCTGTCTTTCCATACTTTCTTTTTTCTTTTTTTTTTGCTAGCAGATAATTCCTTTTCTTTCTCTTTCTTTCTTTCTTTCTTTCTTTCTTTCTTTCTTTCTTTCTTTCTTTCTTTCATTCATTCTTTCTTTTCATTTTTCTTTCTTTCCTTCTTTTTCATCTTTCTTACTTCTAACACTGACCACTATTATTCACTTTGTGCTTTTCTTTTACTTGTTTCCCTCCTTCCTTCCGTCATTTATTAATTTCTTTTTTTTTTCTTTTTTTTTTCTTTTTTTGCTTCTTACTAGAAATGAATGCTGAATTAGCCTATACTTTTCTGACAGCAAAGAAAATAAATGCTGGCTTAAAATGAGCAAAATGTTCCTAGAACCATGTTTAATAATTTTATATTTGGTTTATTGTAGTCTGTCTTATATTTTAATATCATAAATAAATTTGACTAGAGTCAAGGTATACAGTACTGACATGCTGAGGTTGTTTGTTGCAGCGTAGCAGTAACTCAGCTTCATTAGCGCATGTCATCCATTATTTTCTGCACAATACTGAATAGATGAATTTATTCCTTTGAACTTGTCACGTTCGTATCTCTCCATTTCTGTTCAAGCCTAGTCTTTTCTATAGCAAATGGACACAAACCACCGTCACCATCGATATGAAAGGAATAATAAAGAAAATTCACTTGCTATATGGTTTCCTTTCTTGTTTGAGCTCCATAAAGTATAACAGTATTTCCCATCTTCACAATATCGATCATTACAAAAACCCGTATCCGGCTGCGACTTCATTAGGGAACCGTGATGGATTGGCGTTCCTGGGACGGTTTAGACACACGGTTTACTCCCCTTATTGATCAAAGCGTTAAATCCATAGCGACCCGGCAGCTGTGGGAAATGAAATTACTCTGCTTCACGCAGATAGTCTTTTAACAGGATTAAGAGTTTTGTGACTGGCCATTATGTAAGCCGCTGAGAGCTGTAGCTCACTGCGAGTTTCGACGGGCATGAGGAAGAAAGTGCATATGCCTGTCATCCACCATAACTCTCAAGAGCCTACAGGGAGAACGCTGGCAGGAGGAGCGTTAACCCCTGATTTACCCAGACTGCACTGGGTTTGGTGCAGCACAACAACCCCAGTATATCGCGCATCAACCATTACCATAACCAATGCAGCACGGCTTTATACATAAACGTCATTTATGCTAACGAGGTCCGGGATATGCTAATAGCACAGGCATCAGGCATGAACGGCCGGTAAGGTTAGCGAAGATGTGCGCGCATCTGATGAATAATCAGGTCCTTAGAGATAGAAAAAAATTCACATGCAGGTGGATGAAGGAGAGCAAGGAACACTCACCGAGCTGTAGAGAAAGCCTTCTCCGTTCATGCCGATGTAGAAGCCGGCCTTGACACCCTGAATGGCCACCACCCTTAGTCCGACCGGGATGAGATTAAAGAGGGCTAGAAACGCAAACAGCAGGAGGAAACGTTAGATAATTAGATGCGAGGTGTAGTCCTGACAAATAACATGACACTTTGCTGACTCTACACTGATACAAAACTATATACTGTAGACGTGTGTCTGGGGAAAGTCGGAAAGCCGTGATAAGTTATAGCACCGATCAGATAATGAATGTCACCCTGAATGAACACCAACCCGCGCTCGGCCCCGAGGTGCTTCGGTCTCATATAATAGCGATTCAGTACTGCTGGACCAGAGCATAAACTGGCCTAAACAGAACATTATGTCCTCAAAGCACACCAATAACTCCAAGGAAGAGTTTTAATTTTTTTATTAATGTCAAGGAAAACATTACCGCTGGAGTTTTAGTTAAAACTGATTTTAGATTAGGGTTAGGGTCATGGTTAAAGTTTATAGTTGAAGTTGTTATACTTTGAAGGAATTAAGTCATACGGAAAGGTACGAGCGCCATCACTTTCTCAAAACCCAACTCCAACCAATCATACACTACGGCAAATTGTAAACACCAATCAGCTTACAGTACATGTCTTTGGATTGTGGAAACCAGAGTACCACATACACACAATCTGAAGACGCGATTTGAACCTTTGACCCTGGAGGCACAAAGTTCACTTCAGTCCAGTTTCCAGCTTTATTCTTTACACATGCCAGCTTTTTGTAAGCTATTACAGGGTCAGCCATTACAGTATACAGTGGAACCTTGGATTACAAGTTCCGGAAGTGGGCTCCAAAACACTCGTAAACCAAATCTAATTTTCCAATAAGAAATAATGAAAAATCTAATAATTCGTTCCACAGCCCAAAAAAATAAATACATAAAAATAATTGATACAATACATAAAGTAAAAATAAAAAAAATTGACTTGCACTTTACCTTTAAAAAAAAAAAAAAATCCCGACAGATAAGTGTTTCTGTGTGTGTGTGTGTGTGTGTGTGTGTGTGTGTGTGTGTGTGGAATTAGCCCCTTCCCTCGCCTCGTCTTACAGTAAAACTCCTCCTCCCTCCCCCACCTCGCTTTTTAAGTTTCACAACAAACACACACACACACACAACGCAAACACGTTTTTAAGGGGGAAAAAAGGAAATCTGTCTAATGACACTCGCGTGAGCGCATACTAACAGAATAAATGCTGTAAAGTAAAAAAAACAACAAAAAAAAACAAATGGACCAGCACCTTACCTTTGAAAAGAATCGCGACAGAGCTGAGTTTTCTGTGTGAAGCAGAGAGGGTCTGTGTGTGCGTGTGTGAAGCCGAGAGAGTGTGCGTGTGTCGGTGTCAAATTACGCGCGGGCACACACATATGAGACATGATGAAACAGAGAGGGAGACGTTGATAATAGACCCATAATTCCGCAATGCAAGAGAGAGAAAAATCATTGGCTCAGTTGTGATCACGTGCCGCTCGGTATCAAAATAAGAGGCGCATACGTGATACATGATACTCGGCGCTCGTAAACCAAGACTTTCGCTCGGTTTCCAATTAAAAAAAACTTTGCTCGTCTTGCAGAACACTCGTCAACCACGTTACTCGCAATCCGAGGTTCCACTGTATGGCACTCCTGGAGCAGACAGGGTTAAGGGCCTTGCTCACAAAGCTGGGGCTCGAACCGCCAACCTTCCAATCCGTAACTGTGCTAACCACTAAGCCGTCATGACGCCCTAACTCAAACCATGACTCTTATATGAAATGACTTGTTTTTCTAAACAACACTCTGAAACGTCTCCACCAGACGATAAGGGCAGTAAACACACAACCTCATCAATAACTGATCAATTTTGCACACGGTTGCACAGACACTAGTCACTTTATAACATATCCTTGGCTGAATAGTTTATTCCTTAGAAATTGTCTAGTTCATATCCCTTAGTCGTTTTTGTTGCTTTTATTAGTTCAGTCCTAGTCTTTTCTTCTAAACTGTGTGTTCATGAAAATGCAAATAAACCACCATCACCACGGCAAAAAAAAAAAAAAAAACACCTCTCAGGTTCTCACCCTGGTCCTGGGGGATGACCGCTCCGCACATTTTAGTGCTTTCTCAGCTTCTCGCACATCTGATGTAACTAATCAACTCATAAACAACCTTTTCTTAATTGAAGTGTGTGTGCTAGAGCGGGGAAAACGCCAAAATGTGCACGGCAGCGGTCCTCCAGGAATATGATTGAGGACCACTTGCCCATGATGAAAGATTAGTCCATCTAACAAGCATCATGCCCACACTCACTATGGGGCAGCTGAACATCCACCTGTATGTTATTGAGAGGCAGGGGAACCTGAAGAACCCAGAGGAAACCCAAGTCACACACAGACACTAGCTTTGTTTAGTCCAAGGGATAATCGAGTGTAAATCCAAGCAGTTTAGTTTTCAAAAAATGCTCTCTTTGGGATATAAACTCACAACCTTCTGGTCAATAGTAAACAGACTTGACCACCAGGATTTGGTTGATGATCTGGACCTCTGCAAAGACTTTTTCTATCCTTTAGAAGTTAATTTCTTACTCAGTTCAAGGTGATTTTTTGCGGCAGTTATGATGGAACGATGTTCAGGGCACCGACAAGGGCATCAGCAGGTAAAGCCATGCAGGAGGGCTTCTGGAAAGTTCTCCAAAGCTAATATGATGGAAGGTGGAAAGCATCACTCCTACACTGAAGATCTAATTGAAATTTAAGCTTAGGATGCCATCAAATAATCCAGGGGTTTTATTTCAACACGTTGATGACATTTTAGTATATAAAACACACACTCCTTGATGGTTTAAACAAAAAGTCCGATCCCGTCGTGCGTCCTGCACAAAGCTCAGGAGCTGTCACACCCAATACCATCAGAACATCTCAATTCAGGAAGGGAGGACAACCGCCTTCCTAAATCTACACTGACAAATCGGTTAGTAAAGTGAAAGTCTGAAGTGAGAAAGAAACAGCTAGTGGCAGCTGCCGAGTCTTCAAAGAGAATGTCTGTCCTCCAAAGCCTGCCTCCCAGCTGGATCTTATCCCTGCCGTCCAGACTCACAATCAGCAAAGCAGACTTGGCTGTGGACCACGAGAAACTTATATTAGTCGTGATTAATGACCGCAAACCTCTACGGTTCCATTAGCAGAGCAGTCAAGGTGGCATCAAAGGCAGATTGTGGAGCATTTAGTAGCAGCCGCGGTTCATTTTTTCTGCCTGGGCTGAATTCTCGAATCAGATCCCAACCAAAGGTAAGTACAGTCTTATGCAAAAGTTTAGGCACCTCTTAATAAATAACAGATTTTGTTGATTTTTTTTAATTGAAAAGATGTCTCTCTTGAAAATGGAAAAATGCATATATTCATATTTTCAGCAAACGTTGATGCATAGAAACAGAAATAAAAACATTATTACGGCACAGTGCAAAAGTTTGGGCACCCTAAAAGTTCCAGAGTCTCAGATTTTTCTTTCTTTCTTTTTTTAAATTTTTTTTTTTTTTACCAGGTTTCAGACATTTTCAAAGCTTTCCAAATACTTTGACTCTCCAAACCTTTACACAGTTGCGGACACTCAACAACCATGGGTTCCTCTAAGCAGCTGTGTAAGACTACACAATGCAGGAAAAGGACTTCAAGAAGACAGCAAGGCGTTGTCAGTTTGCAGTTTCCACAGTGAGAAATGTGATCATGGGATGTCGGTTCAGGGGATCTGTGGAGGTCAAGATGAGATCTGGAAGACCAAGAAAACTCTCTGAGAGATTTAACTGCTCATATTCTGGTCAGAAAGACAAATCCAAACCCCCATTTGACTGCGGAAAACCTGCAGGACGATTCAGCAGACTCAGGAGTGGTGGTGCACCGTTCCACAAGACCTTCATGGAAGAGTCAGCAGAAGAAAACCTGACCTGCGTCTCCATCATAAAATCCAACGTCAGGAGTATGTGGCAGAACATCTACAGTACAGAAGCCTGGTGCGTTTTGGAAACAAGTGCTGTGGACTGATGAAGTTATAATAGAACTCGTTGGTCACAATCAGGAAAGGGATGTTTGGAGAAAAGAAGGAGCAGCATTTCATGAAAAGAACTCCTTGACCACTATTAAGCCTGGGGGCGGAGCTATCACGCTTTGGCGTCGTGTTGCAGCCAGCGGCACAGGAAACACTGCACGGGTGGAGGGAAGAATGGATTCCACTAAATACCAGCAAACATCACAACATCTGTAAAGAAGCTGAAGCTGAACAGAGGACGGCTTCTACAACAGGACAATGATCCTAAACACACCTCGAAATCCACTATGGAAAACCTCAAGAGACGCAAGCTGAAGGTTTTGGAACGGCCATCACGGTCCCCTGATTTAAACATCACTGAAAATTTGTGGGTAGGTCTTAAAAGAGCTGTGCGTGCAAGACAAAGAACTAGAAGCCTCTTGCAAGGAAGAATGGGAGAAAATCCCAAGTACAAGGACCGAAAGACTTTTACTATAAAAAGATATAGACTTTGGCTATAAAAAGCGTTTGCGAGCAGTGATATCTGCTTAGAGGACGTGGTACTAAGTACTGATTATGAAGGGTGCCCAAACTTTTGCACAGTGCCACAATAATGTTTTTTTTTTATTTTATTTTTTTATCCTCGTTCAATTTATGACATACTGTAGAAAGTAACTATGCACCAATGTTTGCTGAAAATATTGCGACTTTTTTTCAATTAACATCTTTTCAATAAAAAAAGAAATCACCAAAATCTGTTATTTATCAAGGGGTGCCTAAACTTTTGCATAAGACCGTACACTTGGTGAATCGATGAAATATCTGCTTATCACAGGCATACAACACGGTGCATTCACTGCGGCCTGCATGGGACCGGCAACTTCCGACCAAATCCCTGTCAGTCGTTTTCCTGGACATTCTCACATCCCTCTGTAGTTCAGGTTTACGCTTGTACGTTTACTCTTTACTGCTGACCTTACCGAGTTGTGACAGCGTAGCACGCACCCGCGCTACAAGAGTAAAATACTACTTGGCACGAATAGTGTTGAATGAAAGTTGGCAGTAGACAACAGCTTGTCTAGGCAGCGCTGATGCATTTGTTTCAGAGCAGTGACCCAATCACAGAATCTCTCAACACTGAGGTTCTGTAGATTAATCCTGAGTGCGAATGGTTTATTTCCTACTTGACATGTATATAAACCCGTGCAATACTTTGCAGTAGTTGCAAAGTCTTGCCATTCTTTCATTGCCATTATTGATACCTTCCTTATGTGCCAATGGACGAAGGGCAGGACTGGAATGCGTGAGCTTGTACACACACACACACACACACACACACACACCAGTTAAGAAATGAACCATGAGGGAATGAGGTAACTACTCTACATTGCACAACTCATACATGAGCCTTTATTTGTTTGGATTGCCCAGTTAAAGTGTTTGATTGCATTCAATCGTATTAATAAAGTTTACATTAGGCTACAGTACAGTGCAAACGTATTGAGTCCCACTGTGATATTTTGCCTCCAAAGGGCCAGGCGTTCTTGCATTTTTATTCACGTAGTCTTGAGCAATAGCCCTCCAAGCTTCCCGAAGGACTTTGTTGTCTTTCACTTCCAGTCCTGTCCCCGTACCCGAGCCGTTTCACAGGAATGTTTTTTGTCTGTTGCGCCACAGGGTGACCTACGAATCTTTCAAGCATTAAAAACAGTGATGAGAGAGCGCTAAAAACTTTTGCACAGTACTGAATATGAATCTTAACTCTGCGAAAAATCAATCAAAAGGCAACTACGATACGGGTATGTGTTATTATAGACCGATTCATATCTTAGGTTCGGAAGGTCCTGGGTTCAAATCCCCCAACCACCAAGTTGTTCTTATTTATTGGGTCCTTGAGCAAAAGCCCTAAACTGCTCAGATATATAATGAGATAAAAATGTAAGCCAAGTCACGCGGGCTGTTATTGTCGTTTTAACCGTATCAGTGATGGGAAGTTCGGATCATTTTACCGACTCGGATCTTTGCGTCTCGTTCAGCAAATGAACGAATCATTTTTCGAGTCATTTCGTTCATTTCAGCAAAATGTCATTGAAATGTTACATGTTACTTCCCTAACATCTACTGTACTACGTACGCAAATGATCACACAACAAACAAGGCAAAAAGAGAATCTTATGAGAAAAGTTTAATTCATTAATTCAGGCTGCATTGCTTAAGTCGATGGTGATGAACGACCGGGCGACTCGGGAAACCCGAAGACTCGAAACAGATGCACTAATTCCCGGACAGAACCTCTGATATTCCACGTGAGCGGCTGAACAAATCATTCCCCGCACTTCAAAATGAACGACTCCAGAACCATCACATGCAGCTCACTACACAGCGAAACGAGACAATGTTTCTCCTGGACCCAGCTGCAAAATAAATTAACAACATAAATGAACAAAACCAACTAGCTAGCTAAGACACCTAATTAGCTGACTAGCTGAGACGAAACAAATTAACACCATGAATTAACAAATATATAGTATAATAAGTTCTATACAAAATACAACATAGAGTGCAAATGTGCAAATGCACATTTGTGCAAATGCACAACACGACACAATGGAAAGTTTTCTAGTCAAGGTCTCAGCTCATGCTAGCAGGTAATGCAAATAACCCAATCAGCGTGACCGCTCGCGTCCTGAACAGTGTACCGCGTCCGAGTACTCGGATTACTTTCTTGAGGTAGCGAATGATCTGACGCGTTCGCTCCGCCGTTCAAGTATCCAGTTACTCGGTTACTTTTTCAAAAATGTGATCCGTTATTCAGACAATTTATGTAATCCGTGAGTCAGACAGCAGTCATTCCCAATCCGTTAGTGTGTGTCTGTGTGAGTGTCTGTGTGTGTGTAAGATGAAGTCGTCCTACAAGCCCCGCCCCCGATAACCCGCCCCGTTCTGTTATTCCTGCTGTTACACCCCTATATCTCACCTATGCGGTTTGACTACGCGAGGACCGACGCACGGAAAGATGGAAACCTGATCACAGCTCCGAAACTCGCGGTGAATCGTGATGAACCGCACTTACGGCCACCGCGCGACACCGCGTACGTAGCTGAGACAGGGTTATTACTGTAGTAGTGAACAGATTATAGGCCAAACTTCACTGAGTGATGATGGTAGAATAATTATAAAGGTCTCGACTAAAACAACATGCACGAGGAAGCACAAAGGAGTTTTCATTGTCTGCAATGGAAAAGTACTCGAACTAGTTACTGTTATCAGAAAGTAACACATTAATGTAACGGATTACTTTTACATAACAGTAATTTTGGAATGTAATTAGTTACTTAAAAAAGTAACCTCCCTCAACACTGGTCCTGAATGTACAGGGTGGGCCATTGATATGGATCCACCTTAATAAAATGGGAACGGTTGGTGATATTAACGTCCTGTTTGTGGCACATTAGTATATGTGAGGGGGCGAACCTTTCAGGATGGGTGGTGACCATGGTGGCCATTTGGAAGTCGGCCATCTTGGATCCAACTTTTGTTTTTTCAATAGGAAGAGGGTCATGTGACACAGGAAAAACAATGGTGTGCTTGGTTTTAACGTAACTTTATTCTTTCATGAGTTATTTACAAGTTTCTGACCACTTATACAATGTGTTCAATGTGCTGCCCATTGTGATGGATTGTCAATGCAACCCTCTTCTCCCACTCTTCACACACTGATAGCAACACCGCAGGAGAAACGCCAGCACAGGCTTCCAGTATCCGTAGTTTCAGGTGCTGCACATCTCGTATCTTCACACCATAGACGATTGCCTTCAGATGACCCCAAAGATAAAAGTCTAAGGGGGTCAGATCAGGAGACCTTGGGGGCCATTCAACTGGTCTGACATTAACCCACATTGGATAGATCTCTGCAAGACTGTTGGAACAAAAAAAGTGAAGGTATGGTGTGGTATATGGGGTACAAAGATAGTGGGGCCATTCTTCATCAATGGAAACCTCAAGGCCAGTGGATATTTGAAGTTGCTACATGATGATGTGTTTCCCTCTTTATGCACTGAAGCTGGCACGTTCCCTGAGTTTTTCCAGCAAGATGGTGCACCACCACATTATGGGTGTCAGGTCCGAGCATTCCTAGATGAACAGCTTCCTGAAAAGTGGATTGGTCGTCGTGGGACAGTTGAATGGCCCCCAAGGTCTCCCGATCTGACCCCCTTAGACTTTTATCTTTGGCGTCATCTGAAGGCAATTGTCTATGGTGTGAAGATACGAGATGTGCAGCACCTGAAACTACGGATACTGGAAGCCTGTGCTGGCATTTCTCCTGCGGTGTTGCTATCAGTGTGTGAAGAGTGGGAGAAGAGGGTTGCATTGACAATCCATCACAATGGGCAGCACATTGAACACATTTTATAAGTGGTCAGAAACTTGTAAATAACTCATGAAAGAATAAAGTTACGTTAAAATCAAGCACACCATTGTTTTTCTTGTGAAATTCCCAATGTTTCATGTGTCACACGACCCTCTTCCTATTGAAAAAAACAAAGGTTGGATCCAAGATGGCCGACTTCCAAATGGCCACCATGGTCACCACCCATCTTGAAAAGTTTGCCCCCTCACATATACTAATGAGCCACAAACAGGACGTTAATATCACCAACCGTTCCCATTTTATTAAGGTGTATGCATATCAATGGCCCAGCCTGTACATTTCAGTTTGTAACAGACACAAGAAAACGAAACAAAAAAAAAGCCAGCATGCCCAGACGGTCTGACCTTTCCTTAAACAGTTTGGTTTTCCAGCATCATCTAGACATCTAGTGATTTGCTTTCAAGAGCTGATTTTAATTTCAAGCGGCCAGCAGTGCCATGAAGGGCACATATAGTATGCAGAACGCACCGCTACCCCTGAACTGCTGACGACTCCGACAGGACGGCTATCATTACTCTTCTCCTCGTCACAATCGAACACTTCAAGAGGTCAAGTGATCATTTCAAGGTGGAAGTCATCTATGAATCTGCATTATCCGTTCCCATGATCGACCCTGACGCTCGATCATGAACGCCACTCGGTCTATCTCTCTCTCTCTCAGAGCAAAAAGCTCCTCGTATTGAGAATTATTCATAGTACAAATGGGTTGGGATATTTTTGGTGTGTTACCGGATGAATTATTTACTGTTCTCTCTCTCCGAGCGATGCAACTGTCTGGCAGGTCAAGGAAGGTTTATGCTTCAAGAGATCCCAGAAAATCTCTCCGAACAAACTTCACAGAGCCTCGCTTGGCAGTTCAGGTTATTGATCCTTGTTCGTTTGTTTCCTGAACAAATTTACATGCCACACTGCCTTTTCAACAAAATTTTTAACCATTATTTAAACTAATATACGGTATGTTGGGTTTTTTTTTTTCAGTTACTGCTTAGATGCTAAGACATACTGTACTGTAGAGTGCTGTTCAAAAGTCTTTACCCCCATTTCTTTATATTTTGCTTTGAAGGAACCAGACTTTCTTGTATAAACAGTTCTCCAGACTTCCCCTTGGCTCTCATATTCAGTCCGGTCCCTGTACCTGAAAAACGTGTGTATGGGTGGTGGCAGCTCAGAGGGTTAAGGTTCTGCCTTATTGAACGGAAGGTCAATGGTTCAATGCCCTTGACTTTTATACAGTACTGTACAGTATGTCTATGCGCTTAGATGAATTATGAATTATGTTACGTGAAAGGAAATGGCCATGGTCTGAAAGTTTAACGCAGTGTCTCTAGTTTATGGATTAGCCTCCTAGAGAAGCTCGAGCGACTCTGTGAACGTAGCGCCTGTTTGTTGCCCCATGGAGGGAACGCTGCTTTGAAATAGCAACAGAAGATGAAGATGAATCCTGAGGGTTGCTCCTGCGCGACATTCCCAAGGGATTCGTTCACTTTTGTCGTTATAATGAATTCAGTCTGTTCTTCATTACAAGTCCCATCTCTAACGTACTGTATATTCTCGTAACATACCGTATATGTCCTTTGCAAAATGATGCCCCAAAAGAGCCCCTTTTTTTTTTTTTTTTTATCCTTCTTGAATTTTTTTTCTTCTGGTATTTCCCACCAGAATGCGCCCATGAGGAAGTGGCCTGCATTCTCTGCATTTTTGTATCCACCCGCTTTACGGTTAGAGGTGAGACTGCTGAGCGGAACCATGACTCATCTTTCAGAATGAAGCTCTCTGGCAATAAACCACTGAGTTGGTCGAATACTGTTGCTTTTTTTTCCCTCCCATCTCATTACAGTGCACAGGAGAGTTTTTTAATGTGCGTTTATTTGGCGACTGCAGTTCAAGACACCTGCTTTCAACTTTGCTGAATAAAAACAAGCATTTAAAGAACAAAACTCCCTAAACTCACAGCCATTATCTTCTAATTAACCCATAATTTATTCAGTTGTGCACAGCCGAAACGTTAAACCGCAAAACTATAAATCACTGCACTTGTTAGAGGAATTATCAGAGTGACTGATGGTTAGGATATTAGATGTGAAATTAGTGGAAAATTTCTTTTTAATCACCTTTAGACGTTCAGATAGGTCTCTAGTGTGTGTGTGTGTGTGTGTTTGTGTGTATAAGCAAAAAAAAAAAAAAAACAGTTTAAAAAAAAGATTTCCTGACCAGGGTTTAAACATGGCAATTAGATTTTCCTCCTAATGTGACCTCATATAAATAAGCCCCTCCCCTCAGCTTGTTGCTCAGCTTCTTTGTTGTTCTCTGGAGAGGTGTGACTCAGCATGAACTCATTTACATAGACACTGAAACAACACGTTTGGAAAAGGAGTGAAACCAAGCGAGTTTGATTAAGTATTAAAAAAAGAAATTTGCTGACAGTTTCCTGTGTTAACTTAAGTGTTAAAATAAAAACTTTAAATGACAAGAATATAATTTTTATTTATTAATGTATTCATGTATGTATTTCTAGTGTTTCAAGTCTATAATTTACTGAAGATAATTATGATTAAGATTATCTGGGTTCTGTCGTTCTTCTTAGAATTTTTACTTTCATTTCAGAATGTTTCATCTTAGAAAAAGTTCAGAATTCTGGGATTATAGTTAGAATTTTAAAGAAAAAAGACTTCTATTCTAATACAGTGGAACCTTGGATTATGAGCATGATTAGTTCAGGAAGTGGGCTCGTTTTCCAAAACACTCGTAAACCAAATCGAATTTTCCCTTAAGAAATAATGAAAACTGTAATTATTCGTTCCACAGCCCAAAAAAATAAATACATAAAAATAATTAATGAATAAAGTAAAACAAATTAACCTGCACTTTACCTTTAAAAAAAGTAAAAATAAATCCCAACAGATAAGTGTTTCCGTTTGTGTGTGCAGGCGCCGTGTATTTGTGTGTGTGTGTGTGTGTGTGTGTGTGTGTGTGTGTGTGTGTGGAATTAGACTCTTCCCTCGCCTCGCCTTACACAATAAAACTCCTCCTCTCTCCCCCCACCTCGATTTTTAAGTTTCACAACAAACACATAAACAACGGAAACACTGTTTTAACTGAAAAAAAAACCTCTCTAATGACACTCGCGTGAGCGCATACTAACGGATTCACTGCTGTAAAGTAAAAAAACAAACAAACAAATGAACCAGCACGTTACCTTTGAAAAGAATCGCCACAGAATTTTTTGTGTAGAGCAAAGAGTGTGTGTATGTGTGTGTGAAGCCGGGGAGCAGGGTGTAAAGGCGAGAGAGTGTGGTGCATGTGTCGGTGTTAAATTACGCGCGTGAGCACACACACAGAAGACACGCTGAAACAGAGGGGGAGGTGTTGATTATACCAGTAAGACGATTACCCACAATTCCCCAGTGCAAGAGAGAGAAAAATCATTGGCTCAGTTGTGATCACGTGACGCTCGGTGTCAAAACAAGAGCACATACGTGATACATGATACTCGGCACTCGTAATCCAAGACTTGCTCGTTTTTCAAGTCAAAATTTATTAAAAATCTTTGCTTGTCTTCGGAACACCCGTAAACCGTGTTACTCGCAATCCGAGGTTCCATTAATATATATATATATATATATATATATATATATATATATACATTTGGAATAGAGAGAAAGAGAGCGAAAGAAAGAAAAAAATTCCCCTCAAATATATAAAAGTTCTGACTTTTTCCCTATGTTTCGCACATTTGTCTAAATAAAACCTTCTAAAATGAAAACAAATTTAAAACCTAATTAAAATTGTATATAATTAAGTTTTTGGAGGGCCCTACTGTAAACCTCTTTCATACTATACAGTAACTTGCCTTACAGTAGGTCCATGCTGTATTTCATCTGGAAATCAAACATCTTAATGACAAAGTTGTAAAATTCATTCAAAATAAAATAAATAAATAAATAAATAAACATATGGTTCTGTCATCTATCCATCTGTGTAATTTGTACGCTTGATTGAATAGTGTGTGTTTATTCTTATCTACTATTAGTTTCTACACCAAAGGCTTTTCTGGGCCATTTTTTTTTTTTCTTATCGACCATCTGGTGCGTCATTGACTCCAAAAGTCCAAAATAATCCTTCTTCAAAGATGAGGAAATAATCATCAACCAGGAATTAGCAACACCTGACAACTTCTACATTTAAAGCACCATCTTGTGTGATGCAGGGAAACTAGGCGTGTCTACTAGAGCCCTGAGTGCAATATAAACACGGATCAAAGAAAACCATCCAGGATTATTAGTTCTAAATTCCAGCTGTTGTCACAGATCTCCGGGAACGGTTGTACTCACTGTAGTCGCTGTTCTCGTCCTTGCTGCCATCAATGGTTCCATCCGGCTGCATCTGCAAGTAGAAGCCTTGCTGGCTGAACAGCCGGGTCACAATCCCTTTCAGCTGCGGCTCTGGAGAGACAAAACGAAAAAGAGAGACGCGCCCCAGGACAAACCCAATGTTTAAAATCAGACTCCGCTCCTAAGTGGCGTTTTTAGGTTTTGTGTTAAAAGGGAGAGTTTGAAGTGTCGGGGCTATGTATTGTAAAACCATTCTATCAATTTCCCTTCCTTATCATGGCCTTGTTTGACGCTCATTACGGAGACTAGGAGGAGAAACACCGGATGCAATGACTGATGGTGTTTCCTGATGGAGATGATGAGCATGGCGAGTGGGCATGGGAGAAGTCCCATTGCTGTACAGGATGGTCAACATCAGAGGAGTTTGAGGAGGAAAAGCCGAGGCATCCATCACCGGCTCCATCTATCTGGTGGAGACAGGAGGAAAGGGCTATCAATCACTCCGATGAGCCCATCAGGACTGGCAATGAAACCACAGATCCATAAAGGAAAGGCGACTCAGAGGAAATGACCCTAAACTGAGGACAATGTGGCAAAGACTTCAGGGGTGCGTTTGTGAATAATTTGTGGTCATCACAACTATCCGTGATGTTTTGTGACATGTTTCAGTACGTATGTCTGTGTGTGTGTGTGTGTGTGTGTGTGTGTGTGTATACTGGTCTCTAACGTTTAATATAGCCCCATTGCATAAACAAACACTTATATTTCAGGACAACATGGTGACAGATGACGTTATGGTTGGGACCATGAAATGGCGAGTGATCACCTGCATTACTGAAGTCACCAGAAAACATGACAACATCAGGACACGGCACACTCCACCCCCTCCCCCCCTCCCCCCTTCCAATCCCCCCAACGCCCCCCCCCCCAAAACCCCACATCGGTGAAGCCCTCACGGCGATACTTGGTACAAAATCAGTGACGTTACAGAAACGCAGGACAGAACAACATATATGTATGTATGTATGTATGTATGTATGTATGTATGTATGTATGTATGTATGTATGTGTTTATATATGTACAGTGTATTTACGAGACCCAGGGGCGGATGAAATAAAAAATGTAAAAAAAAAAAAGAATAAAAAAAAAGGAATAAGTGTCAGACAGAAAAGATGGAGGAACCGGTGAAACAGACGACTTCCTAAAAGAAGTGGAAGGAGGGACGAGACAAACAAGGAGCAAGAAAACTGAGAGACAGACAAAAAACACTCGACCAGACAAGAGGCGGCTGCTGTTATAATACAAGCTCTAGCTCCCTCCCTCCCCAGCGTGGAAAAGAAAAGAAGAAAAGAAGAAAGGATCGACATCGACATGAGCTCGAAAATGGAGTGGTGACTGGAAAGACAAAGCACACTGATGGAGGCTGAGGTACTGACCTAGCCTGATGCCCTTACGGGACACCTGTGGAGGTTTCGAGGGCACATCTTACGGGGAGAAGGAAAAACAACATTGCATTTTTTTACACACATACATTCTCCAGCAACAGCTGCTTTTTTTTTTTTTTTCATGTTTTTTTTTTAATTTTTTATTTTTCTCTCTCTCTTTCTCACTGTATCTTTCTTTCTGCTTCTGTCCCGCTTTCTCGCTCTCTCTCAATGCACAAGATAGATGCTATTGATAATTATGGGAGACGGGGGGGGAAAAAAAAAAAAAAAAGCTGTATGCTTCTTTCCCCCTGTTTCCCTCCTCCCCAGCTTTACATGCATCATGCCGGGTTTTTTTTTTTTTTTTTTTTCCTGTGCAAAGAAAAAAAAAGACGATGGCGTGGCTCGGTGGGCAGCGAGACCATGCTCATCGATGCATCTGATCGCAGCATCCCTCCCCACACTGCAGTAAGGCGCTTTCTCTGTCTCTCTCTCTCTCTCTCTCTCTCTCTCTGTTCTCTCTCTCATTCTATGTGATAAACATTTACCATTAAAACGTTTCATCTAAGCGAGCCTTGGTGCACTGCGGTGCCACTCTGCCCTGCTGTTTTTCTTTTTCTTTTCTTTTAAAAAAAAAAAAAATGAAATAGCACTGTTGCACTATTAAAAACAGCATCTCTGTAAAGTTTATGCTTTGGCTTTTGCATGTGATTTCACAGCGAGCACAAAGAGGGCAGGCGACGCATGCACAGCTGCCTCAGACATCAGAGGATCTATTGCATCGAGACATAAGACGATGCATTATTGCATTTTTTTTTGGTGTGTGTGTGTGTGTGTGTGTGTGTGGTTGTGTGAAGAAAAAAAATGAGTAATAATTATAATATTGCCACCATACATACTGTAGATGTGCATTTTGCAATAATGATTCAATATGCATTATTACAACAGCAACAAAAAAAAAAAAAAGTGATTTTCTTTTAACATGACAGCATCAATCAAATCAAAGTGCATTACTGAATCAAACCTATGCATGAACCTCATCATCTGCATGCAATCAGTCCTGATCAATAAAGCATTCTCATAAAGATCTCTCTCTCTCTCTCTCTCTCTCTCTCTCTCTCTCTCTTTCTCTTTTAAATAAACCAGCACGTGCATTTGTGCCTATCGTGACAGACCTACAGTATGCAACACGTGAGTCCCTAAAACAGGTGGATATTTATACATATATATGTATATATACATAGATATTTGTTTGTTTGTTTGTTTGTTTGTTTGTTTCCCCCAAAGAAATCAAAGAAATGACACCGACAGGGACCGACCTGGTCGCCGGCGCACGGGTCTTTTCTTGCCGCTGCAGCAGCGCACTTTACCGAAGACGCCGAGGAAATGGCGCTCGCACAGGGAGCGCGGGTCTTTGCTGGGGCTCGCGCGCCGCTTGGACGCTGACACCCGGTCGCTGTTGGACTCGCGTGCCTGACGCTTCTGGCGGATCAGGGAGCTCGCGATCGCAGCCATTGTCTCTCTCTCTCTCTCTCACAGACACTCTCTTTTTCTTTTACACACACACACACACACACACACACACTCTCTCTCTCGCTCTCCCCTCTCTGTCACCCACCTTTTCTCGCCCCTCTACCCTTCCTTCCTCCGAGTCGGTACGGGATGCAAAACCCCTTTACGCAACACCGGTGAGAGGAAGAAAGAAGGAAAGAAAGAAAGAAAGAAAGAAAGAAGAAAAAAAAAAAGCTCTCCTGGTGACGCTTTTAACCAGATGTCATTGTTGGTTTTTTGTTGTTGTTGTTGTTGTTGTTGTTTGTTTGTTTTGTGATTCGTTTTGTTTTTTTTTTTCCTTAAAAAAAAAAAAAAAATCTAAATCAAACAGCTATTGTACACGTGCATGCTCCAGTCTCATGCAAAGTGCACGAGCAGATTTCCTGTTAAACATTTGCGAATGCTTTTTCTGGATATAAAGAAGAAGAAAAAAAAAATTTTTTTTTTTTTTTTTTTATTAAATGGGTGGATGGGTAGAAAGAAAAAAAAAAAATCAGGCACGTGCCAGGAGGCTGCAGGTGATCCAGGTGGATACGAAGCTCCAAATTCCCCCCCTAAAAAAAAAAATTTTTTTTTAAAAGAAGAAAAAAATCTACATCCTCCAAAAAGCTCACAGGATCAGATGAGTAAAGCTTCACCAGGGGCTGGCTGTTGCAAAGCTCCCACTTTACAAATGATGGATATGAAACATCACTTATCCTCCTCAGGCAAATCGAGAAAAACATAAAATACATATATACAGTATATATATATATTTATGTATCTCTGAACATGAGCAAGGTGCGCGCGCGGAGAGAGCAGGTTCAAGTGTGTTCTCTTGCACGGTAACAGTGGAGATGTAAGGGCTTTCACTGAGTCTGCGCTCGCTCTCTCTCTCTCTCTCTCTCTCTCGCTCTCTCTCTCTCTCTCTCCCAGACAGACAAGCGGTTGTGCGCGTCGCTCCTCACTCTCCCTTACGCAACCATACGTGATCGAGTTTTGGATGAGGGGGCGGACACAGAAAGAAGGAGGATGGAGAGAAAGAGAGAAATATCAATAGAGGTAGATAGGTACCTCAAAGACAGACAGAGAGAGAGAGAGAGAGAGAGAGAGAGAGAGAGAGGCTAATGGGGATGTACAGTGTCTCATGAATTACCCTCAAGTCTATTCCATGTCTGGCACCATCCATTATGCAACATGCATCCTTCAAACCGACATGGCATATTTAAAAAAAAAAAAAAAAAAAAAGGTTTGAGGGTTATCGGCATTGAAGCTATAGTGCTGGCCACGACGCGATTTAAGGATAGTGCTCACAATCCTGTCTTTCCTCCAACTATCTACCCATCCATCAATCTATTTGCATCCTGGAGGGAAGTAATTTAATCTCCGATCTGATTAGCTGATTCAGCAAGATCGCGCGTTCATTCCTCCATCAACACTGAATACATTTACTCTGCTTATATGTAAAAAAAAATGTTAATCATCGCTCCTTGCTTCTTTTCTGTCCATCCATCCATCCATCCATCCGTCTATCCATCCATCCAGTCAGTCTTCGGATGCATGGATCTGACTGTAGTGATTAACGATCACTATGGGCTGATTAGTAGATGTTACCGCATTAAAGCACTACCAATCAATCAATCGATCGATCGATCGATCAAGCAGATCCACTTTGGTAATATAAAAAAGACAACAGTAGTGTCCATTCACTCACAAATCCATCTTTCAGACCTCAACACCCTGTACAGTATATCCATTCATCCATCATCCAGCCACCAATCTAACCATACAGTATTGCAACATACTAATGCATTTAATCCCATCCATCCATCCATCCATCCATCCATCCATCCATCCATCCGCATACATCTACTTACCCTTTCAGCCATCAGATCATACTTTAACATACCCATCCATCAATCCATCCACCCACCTACCTGTCAATCTAACCACACTTTAACACAACTACTTATCCATCCATCCATCCATCCATCCATCCATCCATCCATTCATTTATCCACTTACCCTCCCATCCATCCGGCCATTCACTCACGAATCCAACCCTCAAAACCACAACACCCAGTATGTATCCATTATCCATTCATCCATCATCCAGCCATCCATCGAACCATATTGCAACGTGCCAATGCGTTTAACGCCATTCATTCATCCATCCATCTACTTATCTCTTCCATCCATCCACACATCTATCTACCTAACCATAGTTTAACATACTTATTCATCCATCCATCCATCCATCCATCCATCCATCCACTCACACATCCAACCCTCAGACCATTAAACCCAATATATCAATTTATTCATCATCCAGCCATCCATCTAAGCATACTGCAACATGTAAATGTGTGTAACCCCACCACTTATCCTTTCCATCTATCCATCCAGCAGATTGTACTTTAACACACCTATCCATCCATCCATCCATCCATCCATGCATGCACACATCTATCTACCTATCTATATTTTAACACAACTATCCATCCATCTATCCATCCATCCAATCTATCCACTTACCCACCCATGCATCCATCCATCCATCCATCCATCAATCCAATTACCCCTCTCATCTGTCCATCTATCAGATCAAACTTCATCATCCATCCATCCATCCACTTACCCACCCACCCACGCATCCATCCATCCATTCACCCATCTATCTAATCTTTTTTCCACATCCAATCCATCTATCCACTTACCTATCCCACCCCATGCATCCATCCATCCATCCATCCACTCACACATCCAACCCTCAGACCATTAAACTCAATATATCAATTTATTCATCATCCAGCCATCCATCTAAGCATACTGCAACATGTAAATGTGTGTAACCCCACCACTTATCCTTTCCATCTATCCATCCAGCAGATTGGACTTTAACACAACTATCCATCCATCTATCCATCCATCCATCCATCCATCCATCCATCAATCCAATTACCCCTCTCATCTGTCCATCTATCAGATCAAACTTCATCATCCATCCATCCATCCACTTACCCACCCACCCACGCATCCATCCATCCATTCACCCATCTATCTAATCTTTTTTCCACATCCAATCCATCTATCCACTTACCTATCCCACCCCATGCATCCATCCATCCATCCATCCATCCACTCACACATCCAACCCTCAGACCATTAAACCCAATATATCAATTTATTCATCATCCAGCCATCCATCTAAGCATACTGCAACATGTAAATGTGTGTAACCCCACCACTTATCCTTTCCATCTATCCATCCAGCAGATTGGACTTTAACACACCTATCCATCCATCCATCCATCCATCCATCCATCCATCCATCCATGCATGCACACATCTATCTACCTATCTATATTTTAACACAACTATCCATCCATCTATCCATCCATCCATCCATCCATCCATCCAATCCATCCACTTACCCACCCATCCATCCATCCATCCATCCATCCATCCATCCATTCACCCATCAATCCAATTACCCCTCTCATCTGTCCATCTATCAGATCAAACTTCATCATCCATCCATCCATCCACTTACCCACCCACCCACGCATCCATTCGCCCATCTATCTAATCTTTTTTCCACATCCAATCCATCTATCCACTTACCTATCCCACCCCATGCATCCATCCATCCATCCATCCATCCACTCACACATCCAACCCTCAGACCATTAAACCCAATATATCAATTTATTCATCATCCAGCCATCCATCTAAGCATACTGCAACATGTAAATGTGTGTAACCCCACCACTTATCCTTTCCATCTATCCATCCAGCAGATTGGACTTTAACACACCTATCCATCCATCCATCCATCCATCCATCCATCCATCCATCCATGCATGCACACATCTATCTACCTATCTATATTTTAACACAACTATCCATCCATCTATCCATCCATCCATCCAATCCATCCACTTACCCACCCATCCATCCATCCATCCATCCATCCATCCATCCATTCACCCATCAATCCAATTACCCCTCTCATCTGTCCATCTATCAGATCAAACTTCATCATCCATCCATCCATCCACTTACCCACCCACCCACGCATCCATCCATCCATTCGCCCATCTATCTAATCTTTTTTCCACATCCAATCCATCTATCCACTTACCTATCCCACCCCATGCATCCATCCATCCATCCATCCATCCATCCATCCATTTCTCTATCTACCCAACAATATACCCATATCCATGCGCCCACTCATCCTTCCATCTGCCCAATTATCCCTGCACTCATCTATCCTTGTACCGTACACTCAACCGTCCATAAATTAATATTACTATTCACTCAATCACAAATTAAATCAAATGTATCACCCCTATCTATTCGTCCATTGATCTATCTATCTATCCATCCATTCATCCATCTATCTTATCTTTTTTAACATACCAATCCATCTTTCCACTACATACATCCATACATCCATTCACTAAACCATAGAGTAAACTCCAACATGCAACCGTACATCCATTCATCTATCTACAGTACGCAGCCATTCATCTTTCCGTCTGCCCAGTTATCTCTCCACTTCTATCATGTACTCTTGTACACGTGAAATCAATCAGATGTAAATTAACAATACTGCCCAGTCAGTCACAATTTAACCCAACCATCAAACCTGCGAATACTGTACCGTACATCAATTTATCCATTCATTCAGCTGTCCATCCACACATCCGTCCAGTTGTTCCGTCCGACCCTACGCACACATTTCAGGGAGTCCACAATTCCAAAGTGTCCAAAGAGAGAGAGGGAATATTAATAAATATATAAATAGCATTTAAAAAGTAATGTTGATAAATGAGAGTTTAATTTGGCCATAAAGGGCCTATAGTCCTTGGTTATATATCCATCCGTTTATTCGTTCATCCATCCTGCATTCTAATGCACACGGGTCAGCAGAGCAGCGATTCACTCTGTAACCTGACTAGATGATTCAGTAACATTGAGTCGACCCTGAATCGATTTATCAGATTCGCTGGTTACTATGAAGACTATTAAATTTAAGTGTTTAAATGCTGAATGTTTTGTACCACAGTGAGGTTTTCTCTCATGAACGACCTTTTATCTGCTCTGCGATTCCTCAAAGCTGTTCACTATTTGCTCATGTATCATGTATTTACAGTATACAGGCACGGACAAAATCTTCGTTGGTCATCGTAGAACAGTGGCAATATCGCTTCAACTCCCTCCAGCCTTGGAAAATGAGCTTAAACCCTTTTGGCTCTTTTGGTGCCGCCGAGCTTCAGCGCTTAGCTTAAGATTAGTAGTATTTGCAATGTCATTTGTTTGATTTTTTATTTTATTTTATTTTATTTTATTTTATTTTATTTTATCCATCCATCTAGCCATCGTCGATACCACTTATCTTATGCACGGTCTCGGGAGACCTGAAACCCATTCCAAGGCACAGGGTGGTGTAATCGACTGATGGGGTCAGTGCCCATTTTAGGACACCAGCACATACTGTCCACTCACACACCCAAACATACATCCAGGACAATTTTGAAATGCCAACCAATCCTACTGTTCAATGCGTCAGCATGCTTTGTGCCATGCAAAGACATCATAAAATGGAAATCATTTTTGTGCATAAAAAAATGTATGTATCTATACTGTATCTGGATATTTTATTTCCAGAAATGAGGCCGTATTAATTAGAGGTGCTGAGGCCAGCAGTTGTGCTAAGCTGCAGTTTATATAGGAAGAGGAGGTGAATCAGTACATCAAATTATTAATTATTATTATTATTATTATTATTATTATTATTATTATTATTATGTCATAATTCTTTCACAATGTCCAAAAAAAAAAAAAAATGAGAGGTTGGAAAAAGTGAGAAATTATGGTCCAAGTACCCGAGCTAGCAAAAAGAAAAAGCTTTAAAACCTTTAAGTACCGTATATGCTGTATGTGTAGAGATTCCCATGGTTCGAAAATACTTATTACTGAACATCATTCGCTGGAGAAGGTCAGGAAGGAGAGGAGCAGAGAGAGAGAGAGAGAGACAGGTGAGGCATTTCAGAAAGAAAAAAAAAAAGAAAAAAAAAAAAAAACACCAGCTCCCTCCTCAGGGCCCTGTAAAACGACTGGGAATTGATGAGACGACATCATGACATCATCATAGGACCAAAACACCCTGAAAATGTGACGCCATTCTGCTTGCAATACAAAAGAAACACACTTTAACCAATCACTGCCTCGCCATCATGCTGCCGTCTTGCAAAAGAGAAGGACGTCATAAAAATAAATAAATAAATAAATAAATTAAAAAATTAAAAAAAACACACACACATTGCACATTTTCACACTTCACTGGAGGTTCCCTGAGAACTTTCTGTTTAAACATGAACCAGCCTCAACTTCCCCAGGGTACAAACGTAAACGTCCTTGTAAAGGTACCAATCCCTAAGGTCCAATTATGTACCTGTAATGAGTTACGTGTCGTGCTACTGTACGTTTGGGCTTTCCCCGGTAATGAAGAACACGACCCAAGAGGCACGCGTTCGTACCCTGAAATGTACAGGGGGATTTTTTTTCCTTCTAAGAAGTGTGGGCGGACCTCAGTGCTGTCACTCGTATCCAATTTCTCTCCAGTGAATTGCGCAATCAGCTTTTAGTTAGAAGGAATATTTAATAGCAGCCGAAGTAATAAAGTAGGGTTAATGATACCGGATTTAACGGCATGTGGTGTCTGGAACTGTGTGAACCCAGACAGAGCGCTTGTGATCAATCACGCGATATACCAAGATTGTTAACGCAAATGTTTTAAAAATGTTTATTCACAAGGGAACTATTCAAGGTTCTTACTGTGTGAAAGCTTCTTATAATAATAAAAAAATAAAAATAAAAAACCTCATAAAGGTCATTTTAATAAAAAGGCATTAAAAGGCGTTAGACTGTTACGTGGTGTCCTTGTTGTTCGTCCTTGTTTGACATGTAAAGCTAATAAAGATGGGCGACATCAAAAGTCGCAACTGTGCAAAAGCACAAATTTCTGTCATATAAGTTTATTGTGTCTGCGTTCTTATGTACAGTTAATGAATAAAGAACATTACAGAAGAATATTTGCATGTTTGTAAAGAAAGCGACACATTACATGACAGACCAGTTTTCTGATGGGGGCAAAAAAAAAAAAAAAAAACACACACACACACAAATTATTAACGTCGACTCCTGGACGAAGTTACCAAAAGAACTCGTGTTCTCCAGCATGCTCAGTAAAACCTAACAGCTGTTTTCATTCACAGTACCGTGCAAAGGTTTAGGGAACATCCAAGCAACAGCCGTATGCAGTGATACTTCTGAGAACATTTCTACATTAAAAGATAAAAGAAACGTCTATAAAACGCACTAAATAATAACATCAACAATATTTGGTGCGGAGACTCTTTGCCTGAACACATAAGCGGTAGTGTTCGATACAGATGTGTGCAGAATTCGAAGCAAAACAGCTGTTAGGTTTTACTGAGCGTGCTGGAGAATACAGTACGAGTTCAAATTTAGATTTTTTTTTTTTTCCCCATATGAAAACTGGTCTGTCATGTACTGTGTCGCTTTCTTTACAGGCATGCAAAAATTCTTCTGTAATGTTCTTTATTCATTAATTTTCGTGTATCTTTGTAGGGAACGGTCTTGTACATAATAATGCAGACATACAGTAATAAACTTATATAACAAAATTTGTACTACAGATAATATGGCGCCTTTTTTGCAAGTAGTATATATATATATATATATATATATATATATATATATATATATATATATATATATTCTGTAAAAATCATCCTGTTGAAATCTGGATTCTAATCGGTCGGAAGATGTTGATTAAGCAATACCACATGAGCCGGAGTGCTGTCGTACTGAATATCAGCACTGCTGTGGTGCATGTGGGCGCAGCCCGAGTACGATAGCACTCGAGAGTGATACGACACCTGGGACATTAACTGTGTGGTTAAACGTCCCAGTGCTGTTACGCTCTATCGCTCCTGATTACGCGCCTCTTGTCCTATCAGATTACTCAGTCGGAACCAACTGTTGTATAATTAGCTTTCAATACCAGCAGCTCTGACAATAGTACAGCTCCAAATCACACTTAAAAAAAAATAAAAAAATAAAAAATTTCATTATGTTGTCATTTTGAAACACTCGAACTTTAGGGTAAGTGAGAACACGATTGAACTTAGATGGACTCATGGATCCACAGCACTGGACAAGTGTAAATGGACCAACTGTATGATGTATGTATGATTATTTTATTCATTAAGAATGTTACATTCTTGTTTTTTGTTGCATAAGCAGAATGAGCTACTTTGGTGCTTGCTGTTCCTGGAACAGACTGATCACACTACTATCTTGTTGTTCATTACTTTGCCATAACAGCATAAGACGGAGTGTTTTATTCTTTATTCATGGCGCAATATTAGTAAACAAAAAAAAAAAAAAAACACTGTAAAACCCATAAAAGTGCATGAAAATGCAGCGCTCGGTTGATCAAAACGCTTTGCGTCCTGGGACTTCTGAAAACGACAGGAGTCGATTAAAGAGGATTTGGAGTCTCTTCACGGAGCTTCTGTGAAACCGCCGAGCTGACACGGATCACGTGGCCCGCACATCGAGAGCGGCTCGGCTGCACGTGCTGGCGCCGCATCCAACATTCGCGCGTCCCTGCCAGCCGCGTCCTGTCCCTGTTTGCACAGATGCCTTGTATACGTCTCTTTTACTTCACATCGCCGCGGCTTTCGTGTGATGTAACCAAAAGCCGAGCTGGCAGGCTGCACCCCGAAGCGAGTTCTGTCTCTTCATTTCCTCCAGCGCTGCAGGCGCACCGTCGAGTTCATTACGGAGGAAGCCTGAGAGATGGAATACGCTTTCGTCGAAGGGAGACGACGTGCTTATTTCGCGTTAATAAATGGTGGAGCGTTTGTGGATTAAAAGCGACACGAAATGGTCCTGCATGAGCCAGACAGAACGAAGCTCATTTTCTGCCAAGAATAAACAGCGGCATGACACACATTTTTCTTGCACTCCAAAGTCATGATTATATGATGTATAGTTTTGTTTTTTGTTTTGTTTTTTAGATTTAAATCTATCTGACCACAGCCTCCATTCATTCATTCATTCATTCATTCATTCATCTTCTAATTGAATGATCCTATCCCAAGAGACTTTGTGTGGTGTAAACCTTGGACAGGGTGCAAATTGGGACCACCATCGAGCCTAATCTTGGGCCTGTTGGAGGAAACCCACCAAGCACAGGGAGAAGAAACGTCCTGCAGACTCCATGCACGCTGACCCAGGGCTGGAATTGAACCCAGGACCTGCGAGATCACGGTGCGATTCACTACATCACCCTTTTTTTTTTTTTTTTTTTAATATACAGTAGTTATATGTATCTTAATATAATGATTTATATCATTTATAATATATTAGGTTCAGCTAATAAAGAACTGGATTTTGGGTGACAGCTATTAAGTGACTCATTTGCATACTGGAAGCTGATAGGCTCTTCGATTTTATGATGTAATAACTTCAGCATTGCACCTTTTTTAATTTTGAGATTTTGATTTTTTTTTTATTTTATTTTATTTTTTTTTTTCGCTCATCACTTTCTATCGTTGCAGAAAAGTGTCTTTCAGCTGGAGGGAAGCTTAAAGACCTTTTTCTCTCTCTCTCTCTCTCTCTCTCTCTTCGGAAAGATTAAATAGCAATAAAAAAAAAAAAATCATAAATTGAAAAACGACCGAAACGGACTATACGGTAATAAGACACAGGAGTCATGTGCCATATGGTACAGAACGGTGCACATTTGCATAAAATTCCCATCTGAATTAAAATCGACTGCTTTTTATTTAAAATTTGCTGAGTGACATGTTTAAAGATTTGGGCCGCGGCGACGGGAGCACAAAAATGGCAAAACAGCACTTAGTGAACATACGCAAATCTTAAACCAGCAAAACAAGATTAATCGTGTTTATATCACGGTTCCAGGCTGCGCAGCATCTTTAGAAATGATCGACTTGTCAGTGAAACGCGTTATATTACGTTTTTATGAAATAAAGAAGGTCATACGCACTAATATGTTTTTTTTGTTGTTGTTGTTGTTGTTGTTTTTTTTTTTGTGCAGGCAAATTGGTTGCCTCCTCTACTGTATGTTGCCTCCGAGTTGTGAATGAAAGTGTGAAGACAGTATGCGTGGGGTGCACTATGATGTTCTGGCGCTTTGCCCAGGATGTGTTCCCCTCTCACACCCAGCGTTCCCGGGATAGACTCCAGTTCCACCATCACTTTGGCTAGGATAAGACGAACTAATGCTAATTACCGTTATAGCGTCGTCATCTACACCATGGTCTTCAACCTTTGCTTCAATAAAATACAATTCAATTAAATTGCCGACAAACAACGAAGACGAATCTCACCACTAGAAACGCAGATAGTACAAGAAGACCAGATGAGACCAGTATCCCCTCTTCGTCTTCCTTCTGCCTTTCATTCGGAATTTGCCGCACAAATGCAAGGGGCATATTATTTTATTTTATTTATTTATTTGTTTGTTTATTTATTTTTGTTTGTCAATATATATTGTGTCTTTCTGATAACAGGTTAATGCACAGCCGACTACTGCCACCTTTTCATAAACAGAAGCGCCCGCTGCACCTGCGTGCTTCATTTTTTTTAGGATCTTATGCCACCTAGTGTTCGGATCACAATACAGCACAGTACAGTGGGTTATTTCTCTCCAGTCAAGTCGAGTTTACAATTTGCCCAGTATAAAGTGTATAAATGCTGATTGCAAGGGTTATTGCTTATGGTACAAACAAAAGACAGACACACACACACACACACACACACACACAAGAGCTTAACCGATCGATCGAAGAGTGCAATAACTACAATAATTATCATGGTTATGCCGTAAACAAATATTATATGATGATGTACATGATGCAGGGTTCCTGGAAGTTTAAAGATTACCGCTGCTACAACCGTTAATTAGTCGCTTAATTGGACCTGGCGTGTTGGGAACATGGAGAAGACTGAAATGTACAGAACACAGGCGTTCCCCATGTGACCTAGCGCTCAGACATTTTTTAACGACGTGATTACACTGAGCAATGCAGACGGAAAGCTGCACTAGAACTAGAACTTCTTGTACGGCGCGGATTCCCGGCACAAACAAACACAACACACCAGACACACACAGCACTGTGACGTCTTCTTATATATTCCATGCAACGTTTAACTGGGTTTAGCTTGAACAACACTGATAGAAGAATAAATCTAGGAGATGGCGTCAGTGTTGTTATGACAATGACTGACTCAGGTTTATCCACCATGGATCGGGCGTTAAACTACAATGTTGTTCTGTTTGTTATTTTTAACCTTTTCATTTATGTTAAAAAAAAATTATGTTAATTTTATGATGGTATGTGCTATAGTTGACAGTGGCAACCCATCGGAGAGAATTCGAGACAAGACCAAAGTAAGCATCATACAGTACCACTACCAGGATGGGCATTTTGAAATTTCTTTTAGTTTAGGTTTTGTCATATTATGTCAACTTTCCCGTGCCTTTAAGCCGTGATGTCGTGATTTCTTACAGTATATGGCAACACTTCCTATCGCAATATGTCCTGATGAATATATATACAAATGGGTTGTGTCTGCTGGAGCCCTTTCATCTGTCCGTAAACTGTTAATGTTAATGATAATCCTATCACCTGTCTGTCTCCAGGTTTCTTCATGACTTACTGTACATGCTAATGAATTGTTCTTTTTATTGTATACAGGTCGTACAATTTGGGAACACCAGTTAGCCTAACCCGTATGTCTTTGGACTGTGGCAGGAAACCGAAGTACCCGGAGGAAACCCACCAAGCACGGGGAGAACATGCAATCTCCTTGCACACAGAGACGGGAATCGAACCCGGACCCCGGAGGTGCAAGGCGGCGACATTGCTAACCACTATACCATACTACTACTCTTAAATATTTTTTATTTTTTGCTGCATCATAAGGGAGTGGTGGCTCAGGAGGCTAAGACTCTCTGGTGTTGATTTGGGGATCTGAGGATCTGGGCTTGAGCCCTGCCATCAGTGGGTTGCCAGACCACGTACCACCCAGCCACCGGTCCCAAGCCAAGGGTTGTGTTCAAAAGAGTATCTGGTATAAAAAACCTATGCCAAGTTGTGCGGATGGATAAAGCAACTAAAAGAAGGTTAATTTTAAAAAAATTACATTTAATTTTTGAAATATTATATAATTTCTCTCACCTCCACAAAGCTAAAATACTGAAGGTTTTTATAGAAGTAACTCATAGGCATATATTTGAGCTCAAGACGCATCGATAAACCTTTTCTTTGTTTGTTCAGTGCTAGAAATAGTAGTACGATGGAATTACGAGCATAATTCGTTCCGGAAGCGGGCTCGTATTCCAAAACACTCGTAAACCAAATCAAATCTTCCCATAAGAAATAATGAAAACTCAAATAATTCGTTCCACAGCCCAAAAAAAGAAATTCCAAAAAAAAAAAAAAATGCAGAAAAATAATTAATACAATATATAAAGTAAAAATAAAACAAATTAACCTGCACTTCACCTTAAAAAAAAAAGGTAAAAAATAAATCCCAACAGATAAGAGTTTCCGTTTGTGCGCGCAGGCGCCGTGCATTTGTGTGTATTTGTAAGTTTCACAACAAACACACACAGAACAGAAACACTGTTTTAATGGGAGAAAAAGAAATATCTCTAATGACACTCGCGTGAGCGCAGACTAACGGAATCACTGCTGTAAAGTAAAAAACAAACTAAACAAAAAAACAAATGAACCAGCACCTTATCTTTGAGAAGAATCGCCACAGAGCAGAGTTTCTTCTTGATGCATACGTGTTTTTGGGGGGCAATAAAGGTTTCATTATCATGATTTGTGCTGTTACAATTGCAATATTGTATAGTAACGTTTATTTTAGTTGTACTTAGCACCCCCTAGTGGTTGTTCTAGTTATTTTTCTTTGTAGCGATGTCACAGGAAGTAGGCCTATACAGAGTAGATGACCGCATGGCAGCTTCTATTGCCATCTCCAGCTATCCGTAGACATCTTACCAGTGCCGTGGCATCGTCCGTATGTATTGCATTTTTATTGGTTCATTGGTTTATATGTACAGTATGCATATGGAGCCTGAAAATTGGTTATTTATAATGTTTATAAGAATTTAATGTTAACTGTGGTTAATCACATGGCGTAGTTACATAGCTTAAAATCTAAGCAGAATGCGCATCGTTATTGATATAAGATTGTTTTTTATTTCAGTTTCACCCTTTCTAAAGCCAATAAACCCGTGGAATAACATCGAATGTCTTCAGAGTCGTGGTTGAAGGAAGGATGTTTATCTGGCTGTGCGCAGGGGACAGTACATTATTATTTAATTTACTTTTGAACATTAGCTCAACTAGCTGGCTGGTGGTGGCTAGAGAGTATTATGATCAACACTGATTTTGTGATTTTAAACCCCTTTATGGTAACTAACCAGCTAGTCTTAAAAATAGGGATTTAAAATATCGGTTTATAAGACTGACCACCAAAAAAAAAAAAAAAAAAGGAAAAAATGCTAAACTAATACTAGCAGCAAAAATTTTTCATATTTCTTAAAAATCCTCTGTCAGGTCATCTTACAGCATGTTATGTAGTCAGCTAAGGAAATATAGAGAAGCCCTATCTTTCTCCTTCCTATTTATAGAGCTCCACACATCACTTGTGAACTCAAGGACACTCTTCACGTGCAATCTGCAGATAGACTCGATTGAAAATTTTCAAACAACTTCATATGTAGCACGATCATTCTGATGAAAAGTCCCAAGGCACAGATGGAAATGAGGAGCATTATCTCATTATATGGGCGAGATCCAATGCGTTGCGCCTGCTGAAAAGTCTCGTCTGTCTTGTCCTGGTTTAAAAACCCAAATTAGTCTTGGGTACTCGTTCAATCAAACTGCCATCGTCTATTAACGAAGGGTGAGGCGAGGTATAAAATGTTTCATCAGCACTTTTTCAGACCGGCGCTAAGAAAAAAGAAGAAGAAAGAAACGAGTACGAATGCATGAGAAAGCATTCGGACAGTCGTGTATGTCTGTAGTGACGAGTACCAGTCTACTGCACGTCGGGCTTGGATCGGGCTAATATGGTTCTGGTATTGCATGGATCGTCCTGGATAAGGTTTGTTCCTTTTATAGTCACACTGTTCTTCTTCTTCTTTTTCTTTTTTTTTATCTTGCAAACACACAAGCAAGAGCAACATCTGCTGTCCACACACCACCTGAACGAAGGCACACTGAGCCACGCAATCATGTGGCAAAGTGGCAAAGCAAACTCGTTAAGCCACATGACCCGTGAGCGCCTGATCTCAGAGCCGCAATAATTGACTGTAAGCACATGACAGCACAGTCAAATGTTAGTGCAATATCATATTTAAAAACACCTATAATTATTATTCATTAATCATATTATTGAACCCAACAAAAGCTCGACTGTGCAAAGTGGGCACCTTAATTACATAAACTGTCTAAAGAGAAAAAAAAAAAGTTTTGCTCAACTTTTGTATTTTTTTTGTTTGTTTTGTTTTGTTTTGTTCACCTGAAAAGGATATTGTGTATCTTTAAAAATAAACTGACCATGATGTCCTCTTTGAGTAAAAGTTTAAGTGGTACACTGTATACTGTACTGTACTGTATATACAGTAGCTACACATTAACGGCCCAATATGTCTAATTGACAGAACATTTACAGACGTTTTTTGTTTGTTTGTTTGTTTGTTTTTATTAAACAAATAATTTAGTATTAAGACAACTTATTTTATTAATATTAGGACAACGTATCCCTGGTCTACGTAATGGATGTCTCTTGCCTCTTGTGGAGAATTTTATTGAAGGCAGAGATAGATTTAAAACAATAATGTTAACGACAAATAATATAACCTACAGTAATATAATATCTAAACTAACAATGTACTAATGATACTTACAGATTTGATCTTATTTTACATTATTATGCTCCTTTTCTAACCCAAATCAAGTAAAAACTGTAGAAAACGCTACAGTTGCGCGACCAAAGGATGACCCGAACACACAGAGAGCAAGAAAGAAGGAACTTATTTAGCACTTTATTTGAACAAGTTTAACAGAGACGCTTGGGAAAGGTTCAAGAAATAACTTTCAATTCCGTTTCTTTTTTTTGGACACAGAGCACAGATGGTCCGACGCCCCTTTTAAAGCTAAAAATCAAAGGGATCAATAATCACTAATCAAATCCATTTCTATCCCTTACTACTATAACTAACACTATCACTCTATATTACTGTACACGACATAACCAAAATCCATCAATGATGGTTGTGTCTCTAATTACCGATCCATATATGTACTGTATACATATATTATCAAACGTCAGTGTTTAAAATCATATAGGATATTTATGGTTTAAGATTTAAGAGTAAAATTGTTTTATGAATTCAAATTTCATGATCAGTCCTTTAAATCAGGAAAAAAAAAAAAAATAATAATAATAACAACAACAGCAACAATAATAATTAAAATAAGATTAATAGTGCTTAAATTCTCATGTGACCTACGAACGTCTGTGGCAAATTTCTGTACAATGATCTTCACAAAGCGATCAAGCAGGCATGGATTGAACGAGTGACACCAGAGGATTGCAGATGTCTTTTTTGACTCGATGCCCAGTCGAATCCAGTGGGGTATATATAGAAGTTTTGAAAGGTCTTCATACTAAATATTGATTGTTGTATGGCAATTTCTTATAGTAATTTTCTTATGAGCATAATCATAATCATTGTTTTAAAACATTGACTTTCAATTTTGTCTCAATACTTTGGCCACCACTGATCACTATAGAGTGGAACCTTGGATTGTGAGTAACTTGGGTTACGAGTGTTCCGCAAGACAAGCAAAGATTTTTAATAAATTTTGACTTGAAAAACGAGCATGTCTTGGTTGACGAGTGCCGAGTTTTTTGACACCGACACACACCGACACACACAGTCTCTCGCCTTTACACCCACCCCCCCCCCCTCCCCGGCTTCACACAGACACACACGCTCTGCTCTACACAGAAACTCTGCTCTGTCGCGATTCATTTCAAAGGTAAGGTGCTGGTTCATTTTTTTTTTTTTTTTTTTTACTTTACAGCAGTGATTCCGTTAGTCTGCGCTCACGCGAGTGTCATTAGAGAGATTTATTTTTTTTTCCCATTAAAACAGTGTTTCTGTTGTGTGTGTGTTTGTTGTGAAACTTAAAAAAAAGCGAGGTGGGGGGAGGGAGGAGGAGTTTTACTGTGTAAGTCGAGGCAAAGGAAGGGGCTAATTCCACACACACACACACACACACACACTGGTTAATTTGTTTTATTTTTACTTTATATATTATAGTATTCATTATTTTTCTGTATTTATTTTTTTGGGCTGTGGAACGAATTATTGTCAGTGTAATTAGTTTAATTAGTCAACCAAAACAAACAAATAAACAAACAACAACAAAAAGTAACCACCTAAATTTAACGAAGCAAATATTTAAGATCCTTCCATTGGATAATTACAGCAGTGATTAATATGTTTCAGCTGCGACAGGTTATTTAACCCTAACTGGTTAGGAGGGAGGAGCTTCTCATTTCTTAAACAACCAAGTCAGAAGACGCATCCTGCGGTCTGGGAAAAATCATTAATTTGTTTAAGAGGAAGCGTTAAGCTAGTGTCATGCATCAAGCAAAGAAAACAACTAAGGAGATGAAACTACTAAAATTTACTTAAGAAATGTAAAACCCATTATTAAAACCCGGACGCATAGTGGTAAACCATCATCTTTAAGTAAGAAATGTGGTCGGAGAAACCTACTGAATGATTGTGATGGGAGATCACTTAAACATGAGCCTAACTTGGGAGCATAAACAATGGCCTGTGGAGCAAAGGTCATGTAGTCCGATGAGTCCAGGTTTACCTTGTCCCAGAGCGGTCGAGGTAAGAAGAGAGGTGGGTGACGTGATACACCCATCATGCCCAGTGCTACCATACAACCCAGTGGAGGCAGCGTTACAGTCTGGAGTTCCTTCAGTTGGTCAGATCTACAGTAGGTTCAACAATGTTAGGTGCCCAAAGAAATGAGGTCAGCTGATGACCTGAATGCACTGAATGGCCGGGTTTTTCTCATCAGTGGATTTTTTTACTTCCCTGATGGCGCGGCCATATTCCAAGTCGATGATGCCAGGATTCAAGGAAAAGGCTTTAACCCATCAGTCTGACTCTCCCATCATCAAGATACGTTTTTGGAGGGAAAAGAATGCGACACTGGACAGAAACACTTTTTGTGACACTGTAGAAACAATGCCGCGGCTGTAGTCAATGCAAAAGGCGGTCCGATGGAGTATTAGAGTGTGTGAAGGAGTTTGTTTTTTTTTTCCACAGGGAGTGTAGTTAACCTGTGCCACATGACCTGATCATAGTAAATACACCTGTTCCCGGGAGAACCTTGAGTTTGTCAGAGAGCATACAGAACATACCTGAATGATCGAAATAAACCACATCAAAAATGTTCGAAAGGTTTTTGAAAAGTTTCCACCTTAACTCAAAATAAAAAGTTTCCCAAACAACACGCGGCAAGAAAAGGTTCCTCTGAACGTTTCTTTAGTTTGCCCACCTACACAACCCAGAGCAGAGTTTTTTTTTTTTTTCCCTTTCCTTTCAGCACCGTTTCCTCTCCTTTTCCTTCAGTATGCCATTTCAAAAACTAAGAACTGCTTTTCTGGGAGTGTGTACAAATGTGTGTGACATCACGCTATCCTAAAGTGGACCTGTAAAATGATCAATCTACAGTGGAAGCTGCAAACGTTGCAACACAACGTTCATCTCGCAAATCACAAAAAGGGCTTTATTGAAGAAAAAAAAACTACCCAAAAAAAAAAAACATTTACTAACTTCATTTTCTCGCCACATGACGTTGCTGAGTCTCGACCGGAGTTACTGAAGCGACCCCAGATCATAACACCGTCTCCCGAGACTTGTCCGGTGGACGCTATGCACGATGGGAGCATCGCTTCACGCGCGTCCCTTCTCACCCTGACACGCCCTTCACGCTGGAATGGACTCATCAGGTCACATGACCTTTTTTTCCATCGATCCAAAGTCCAGTCTTTATTCTTCCTAGGCTTTTTTTTTTTCAAACGAGTCTCACTAACAAGTTACTGTCTTATGGACACACAGCTGTTTTGTCCTATCTTATGAAACCTTCTCTTCACATTGTGTGCGTATGGAAATACGTTAACTTTTACTAATAAACATAGCTCTGGTTTTCACTGTTGACTTTTTACCATGCA
Source organism: Clarias magur (assembly GCA_013621035.1). NCBI lineage: Eukaryota > Metazoa > Chordata > Actinopteri > Siluriformes > Clariidae > Clarias > Clarias magur. Next base: position 1,848,703 of record QNUK01000083.1, on the reverse strand, counting down.
ACTTCCCCCTAGTCTTAAAGTGATCTCCGTTCATGTGTATTTCTTCTGACCACATTTATTTTCACAAAGCTGACAATTATTAAGTAATTAATAGTATGTTGAAGGGTCCTTAGTCCAGTTTCAGCCATTTAAAAGTTCCTTAGTTGTTTTATTTGCTTGATGCAGCCCAATATGTTTTTTTTTTGTTTGTTTTTTTTTTAATGAGAGAACAGCTCTCTTATTCCATGCCTAGGCCATTATTTTTACTCTTACTCTATACCTGACAAAAGGAAAGCCAACAAAGTGTTAATCATGCATTGGTAGTTTAACCTTACTTGAATACATTTTAGTGCCGTGCATTTTATGATAATACCATGGGGGTCTGGAGTGTAGAGTGAAATTCTCTTCTTTACTTTGCAGACTTTGTATTTTGCATATCTCATGAATGCATTAAACCTACAGGATGACGCAGAACTCTAGCATCACAGGCTTTTATATGTTTTACAGACCATTATGTATTCAAGACAAAAAAAAAAAAAAAACTTCTATTCATAGGAATTTTTAGATCGAGAGAGAAAAAAAAAAAAAAAAAGTTGGACGGGTTCAGGAAGTTTTGTAAGTAGATGCTTTGCTTCTGCTGCTTTTTTCCCCCTCGTATAATGCTGTATTCAAAGGTCATTGTATGGACTGTATGCATATAGAATATACAGAAAGAGAAAAAGAGAGAGAGAGAGAGAGTTTGTAGGGGAAAAAAGCTCGACTTTGATAAAACATCTGTCGCTTTTTTGAATGTTCATGAGTAGTCACTTGGCTACGACTAAACAATACTAAATCTTGTCCTGTGTGGAGTTGCAGTCAAGCAAACAGGTCCCCCCCCCCCCGATGTCAACGTACAATTAGGTTGGCTGTTTAACAAACAAACAAAAAAAAAACAGGATAAACAAAAAAGATGTGTAGCTCAGCAGGAGCACAGCAGCCCTAATGAACTGAAAGAGAAGACGGAAGCCGCGCAAGGCTAGCCCGGACACGAGCGCCGGACAAACGAGCGCAGAGATTTCTGGTGGAAAAACGGTCACGTGTGACCCTTACATGTCCTGTCATCTGTCTTCATGGCACGCTGCAAGTATACTGTATGGCATGTGGTTTTTAACCCCTTAATCTCCAGCATATACTGTATATATATATTGTTTTTCCATCTGAAATGACATACTTTCATTTTAAAGCTTATTATACAACCAATGCAAAGAAAAAAATTTTTTGTAAACGTTGACGTTGTCCTGATGTACAAAGTAATAATTTATTTTGAAAATGCTAAATAATTAGTTAGGAATGACCCTTTCCTGTACCGTTTACATAAATGGTGTATCTGTATTTCCTGGTGTTATGTGACGACCTTAATCTCTGCACCTTTAACATGTTCAAGTTTTGAACAGAGTGAACAGTGCTGTATGTGCAGTACTAAAGGTACCAACTGTATGCTAGTCAAAAAGAAATGACAAAGTTTGTACCCTTTGTCCTAAAACTGGATATGTGCTGTAATACATTATACATTGCCAGAATCATCCAACTTGAATGGAAATATACGAAGATACACAAAGAGCACAAATTAGGTGATCGAACTAAGCAAACCGAGCAAAACTAGTAGTGACCTCAGCGTATCTGAAATATGGCCAAATGTATGTGGACACCCGATCATTACGTCCGTATGTGGTTCTTGCCACAACGTTGGACACACTCCAGACGTAAGGCGTCTAGAGTGTCTCTGCGTACTGCAACATTAAAACTTCGCTTCACCAAAGCGATGAGGCCCAAACCCTTATCCAGCTTGATGATGCTCCTGTAAGATCCATAACGCGAGTTCTGTGCAGACACTGTGTGTAAAATTGGGGTTGAGGAGCTCAAGTGTCCTGCACAGAGCCCTAACTGAACTCAACCCCACTGAACCATCATCTCTGGAATGAACTGGAACTGTGTAGCCTCTCCGACATCCTGACATTAGCGCCTGAGCTCAGTCATGCTGTTG
>QNUK01000083.1:1834201-1841701 GCA_013621035.1 Clarias magur | reverse complement strand
AACTTGTAGAGCTCTTTGCACCACAGTTATACTTTTTGCATACAAAACAGTACCGTTCAGTCAAAGCTGATATTGTTTTGTTATTTTAAAAGAAATAATTACAGATAAAATAATGCAAATTAGAAGAATCTTAGAATTAACTTGGATGAAGCTCAGCTTACCAAAATGAATATTATATAAAATAAGGACATCCATCACTAACCAGTGAAAGAAAAGAATTCTTGCACTTCAAAGTTGACTCAGCAGTTACCAGCTCGATCTTTAGATCTAGAACTATCACAACTAACAACCGACAAACAGCAGTGCAGCCAAATTGAAAGATTTGTCCCAGTTTTCTCATTTTATAGGACAGGGCAGCACTTGTACTTTATGAATTCATTTGTATCAAATCAAACACATCGCGCTCGTTCGGGTAAATTCACCAAAATTTCCAATATTGTCTCAATTTCTCTCAGTGTCACAAATTTTTTGTGGACAGCAAGCAAAACTCATTGAAACCCACTGAAACAAAACATCTGCTAATGTTTCATCACTTCACCATCAAAACAACCTCATCTACTGTTGAAGCCGACACCAGATAAATAGCATTTGCTGAAAAAAATATGTTTGTTTTTTTTAGCTTGATCTTGAAAACCACATTTAAGCCCCATACAGTTACTTGGGTTGTCTTAAGTAAACCAATCAGCTTTTTGATAGCACTATGGACGAGCCGAAATGGTTTTACTGTATATAAGGTAAAAGGTATTTCACAGTACTATTTAAACAAACATGAACTGAGGTTAAACACTGCAACATGTATTATTGCTAACGTAAATAAAATCTACATTTTTTTAAGATATAATAAAATGAAGTTGTTGTAAATTTACAGTGATTTAAAGTTAAAATTTACAGAAAGATTTTTCATTATACCGTGTAAAATCCTTATATACAGTACAGAGTGGCCCATAAAGTGTATTTACACTTCAACAATTGTCATCCACAACTCAGATTGAATTATGGCAGCAATGTGTAGTATCATGTTTCCTCTATGATGTCAGTTAGTTGCACCATCATTCATGCTATCATGTGACCATGATTTTTTTTTTTTTGTGCATATGTTCAAGTGATGTGTAATTTGTACATTTTTAGCATCTAATTTTTAGTGACTTTACCATCACTGTACAGCCGAATCTCTTATGATCATTTAACAGTTCATTTTTAATAGCATAAAATATTTTCGTAGCAATTTAAGGACTGCAAGCCCTCGTACAATTTTATTACTTTACAGTTATCATAGTAGTCTGAGGAAAGAGATGAAGAAGATGAGGAGGAAGAGAAAGAAGAATAAGAAGCTATTTTGAGCTTGGAATGATGTAAATAGATGTTTATTAAACGTTCACTTGGCTTTAAATAAAAGCACATCCTATAAAAAAAAAAAAAAAAAATATATATATATATATATATATATATATATATATATTGCATTATTTTACTTTAAATTTTTTATCATATATTCTTTGGTCATTTTTTTATATTCATTTTTTTTTTGTTAGAATATTTTACTTTATGTTATACATTTTATTTGATGGCTGAGTAGTATTATTTTTGATATTTTAAACTTGTGTACTTTAGTTACAATATTTTTTGTGATATATATATATATATATATATATATATATATATATATATATATATATATATATATATATCACTCAGTTATAGAGTTTTTTTTGCCATGTATATGACAAAATGACAAATGCTCTATAAATTAACTTTGTTAATCTTTACATCACCCTTACAGCTTTGGTTTAAAATAATAGAAGAACAAAATGGAGAGGAACATGAGACTACACCTTGGTTCATGTGCCTACAAGTGTAACCGAGATGAGTTAAAATACGTGTAAACTAAATAATGCTTTTGATTAAAAAATTATAATAAAATATAAAATAAAATATAATATATATATATATATGTATATAATTTTTGTATTGCATTATTTTACTTAAAATTTTTACATTTTTTATCATATATTCTTTGGTCATTTTTTTATATTCATTTTTTTTTTGTTAGAATATTTTACTTTATGTTATACATTTTATTTGATGGCTGAGTAGTATTATTTTTGATATTTTAAACTTGTGTACTTTAGTTACAATATTTTGTATATATATATATATATATATATATATATATATATTTATCACTCAGTTATAGAGCTTTTTTATGCCATGTATATGACAAATGCACTATAAATTAACTTTGTTAATCTTTACATCACCCTTACAGCTTTGGTTTAAAATAATAGAAGAACAAAATGGAGAGGAACATGAGACTACACCTTGGTTCATGTGCCTACAAGTGTAACCGAGATGAGTTAAAATACGTGTAAACTAAATAATATAAATATAATATAATATATATAATTTAGAAATAGAACCCTACTACTGTATAAGCACTACTTCCTGGTGAAAACGTTGTTATCTTTGTCTCTTGTCCCTTTTTATTGTCAGACTCGGGTGATGTAGACCAAACACTGGTTCACATCATACACTGGAGTGACATCACCAAGTTTTTATGAAGGAGACGCAGTGATGAATGGGCAAGACACCAGATGGAGCTGTACGCCTGTTGGCCAACCTCAAAGTAGAAGAGTTTCATTCACTTCCTTTCTGATATTGGAAATGCTCATTTCTATCAATGGGTAAAAAAAAAAAAAAAGAAAAAAAAAAAAAAACAAAAACACCACAATAACACGATGCATGAATATTGCATCGCAGTACTGGATCATAATGCACACACATTAATACAGGAAGCTCGGCACAATTCATGATTCATGGATTTATGTTTCTCACTCAGGGCCGAGTTTTCACATTAACGGCTGACCATTTCGGATATCGATAGGACCGACATCGCGGCTCAGAGACGCCCGGCAGATCCTGCTTAGCTGGCAGACAAATAAATGCTGGATCAGCAAAGTCATGCATCTCTAACACTGTCAGCGCAGGTGCTAGCAACTACAGTATCTCTTCATGATATTTCGCATCTCAGATGTCCGCGGAGAGAATGGATCAAGCAAAAAACCTACTGGACCGACAGATCCAACGGGAGTCAATAACGACAGATAGAGAACTCCCGGTTTATGTCATAACTATAGACTGCGGCCGCTTTTTTTTTTTTTTTAGAAAGGTCAGAGTATACAGTACGAATAGTGAGAGGTGAAATTTACTATAAACTCGCTGTAGCCTTTATGTCTGTCTCTCTGAATTTTATGCCGGAAAGGCAAACTATGCAATTATGCATAGTGTAATAGTCAGCAGGTGGCTACATTCAACGCTCCACACCACGGTAACGCAACGCCCTGCACCAGTGTAGTGACGTAGAAAGTATAGATATTTGTTTAAGACTGCAGTGTAAAAGTAAAAGTAAAAAAATGTCCAGTAATAAATAACTTCTACATTAAAGTACAGATACAGTATGTAAAAAAAAAAAAAAAAAGTAAAGTTACCTTGATAGCAGTAGAAAGTTTCACTAATTCGCATGTTTGATCTGTGTTAGTCTTTATGCGACTTGATTTGATCTTGTGTACGATTTACAGTACCACAAGCAAAAAAAAAATGTTTTTTTTAATTAATTTTTTTTTCAATTTCACATTATTAAATTATAAGAAATGCTACGACTCCAAACTCCGCCCCTACACGTAGCCTGCAGTCTTGCAACTCATCACAGGCTATAGATTGAGTTGTGTGAATCGAGTCGTTGTTGACAGGATGCATGGGGGTTTGTATTGCTGATTCTTCGCACCGAGCTGCTGAGTCGAATCATGAAAAACGAAAGGTTACGTGAAGGAAATGGACGAAAGATGAAAAACAACATCAGAAAGGAAATAACGCAGGACTGATCGAAGCAGGATGTCGGCACGGATGCTGAAATTAACCAGTCTGGGGATTTTTTTTTTTTTTTTTTTTTTTTAGAAAGTAGTCTGAAAATGGGCCAAAACTTTCTCTCCAGTCATAAATTACATTTTGGGATTTGTTTCCCTTAAGGCAATGAAGAGAGTCTGTGGTGCTATAAATCAGCCAATTCTGGTGCGTTTTCCTCTCGGGAAAAAAAAAAAAAAAAAAAAAACCCATGTTATTCAGCTCATTATGAGTAATAAGTGTTTTAGAGAAAACTGCACATCTAGGAAAAGAAATTACAGGAAACTGTGTCTGCGTATGAGTCGGAAATACTGATGCATACTGTAAGTCTGGATGACACGGAGGAATTAGATTAGTTTGGTCATGATTACTTGATATTCTATTTTTGTGGCAATATGGTTTTTGTTCTTGGCATAAACGACGAGAGCCAACTGTGGTTTTCTAGCAATTTCGGGATTTGAATTCCTAATCTTTTGTGCATTCATTGCAAAGTAATGATAGATGGATGGATGGATCAGTGGATAGATAGAGTAGAAGGATATCCTCCAAAGTATAAGCATTATAGATGATGGATGGATGGATCAATGGATGAAAGAATGGATCAACACATGTTGTATTCCTTCATAAGTTATTCTGCATGAACTATGAAGTATACATAATTAATGTTACAACTCATTGGAGAGGCCTTGGAACATTTTAAATAACATTCCCTTTCTTATTCCTATTACCAAGTCTTACCTTATAGAGTACATGGTGGGCCATTGATATGGATCCACCTTAATAAAATGGCAATGGTTGGTGATATTAACGTCCTGTTTGTGGCACATTAGTATATGTGAGGGGGCAAACTTTTCAAGATGAGTGGTGACCATGGTGGCCATTTGGAAGTCGGCCATCTTGGATCCAACTTTTGTTTTTTCAATAGGAAGAGGGTCATGTGACACATCAGACCTATTGGGAATTCCACAAGAAAAACAATGGTGTGCTTGGTTTTAACGTAACTTTATTCTTTCATGAGTTATTTACAAGTTTCTCTTTGTTCACAGCCATTGACATGTCGAAGAGGTTAACACGTGATGAGCGGATCGAAATTGTGTTGATATCTGGTGAACGCAGTAACCGGGTCATTGCAGCAGATATCAATGCAAGACACCCTACGAGACCACCCATCTCCCATGCTACAGTTAGCAAACTGCTTGCTAAGTTTCGTGAAACTGGTTCAGTGTTGGATTTGCCAAAATGTGGACGCATGAAAACTGTCACTAATGAACGAACATCAGTGGCTGTCCTAGCTTCATTCAGCAAGAGCCCACAGCGTAGCACTCGCCGCATGTCACTGGAGAGTGGCATTAGTCGAACATCCCTTCGGCGGATATTAGCTACTCACAAATGGCACCCTTACAAACTCCAGCTACTGCAGCATGTTTTATGTGAATGGTGAAGTTAACAAACAAAACCACCGCTACTGGTCTGACACTAACCCACATTGGATAGATCCCTCCAAGACTGTTGGAACAAAAAAAGTGATGGTATGGTGTGGTATATGGGGTACAAAGATAGTGGGGCCGTTCTTCATCAATGGAAACCTCAAGGCCATTGGATATTTGAAATTGCTACATGATGATGTGTTTCCCTCTTTATGCACTGAAGCTGGCACGTTCCCTGAGTTTTTCCAGCAAGATGGTGCACCACCACATTATGGGTGTCAGGTCTGAGCATTCCTAGAGGAACAGTTGCCTGAAAAGTGGTTTGGTCATCGTGGGACAGTTGAATGGCCCCCAAGGTCTCCCGATCTGACCCCCTTAGACTTTTATCTTTGGGGTCATCTGAAGGCAATTGTCTATGGCGTGAAGATACGAGATGTGCAGCACCTGAAACTACGGATACTGGACGCCTGTGCTGGCATTTCTTCTGCGGTGTTGCTATCAGTGTGTGAAGAGTGGGAGAAGAGGGTTGCATTGACAATCCATCACAATGGGCAGCACATTGAACACATTTTATAAGTGGTCAGAAACTTGTAAATAACTCATGAAAGAATAAAGTTACGTTAAGCACACCATTGTTTTTCTTGTGGAATTCCCAATAAGTTTCATGTGTCACATGACCCTCTTCCTATTGAAAAAAACAAAAGTTGGATCCAAGTTGGCCGACTTCGAAATGGCCACCATGGTCACCACCCATCTTGAAAAGTTTGCCCCCTCACATATACTAATGTGCCACAAACAGGACGTTAATATCACCAACCATTCCCATTTTATTAAGGTGTATCCATATCAATGGCCCACCCTGTACAATAATAATAATAATAATAATAATAATATGGATGTGGGCACATCAGTCATAACCAGGGACCTTATTAGATCCTATACCGACACATTTTCTCAAGCAGATAGTACCAGCAATAATAGAACCCCTGTTGAAAGTAATTAACTGTTCACTCAGTAGTGGGTATGTCCCCAAATCCTTTAAATTAGCCGTTATTAAACCGCTAATCAAGAAACCTGACCTGACCCCTGTCTGCTTTCTAATTACAGGCCGATATCAAACCTTCCGTTTATCTCCAAGATTTTGGAAAAGGTAGTATCACAGCAGCTATGTTCATATCCACATAGAAATAACACAAATGAAGTGTATCAGTCAGGATTTAGGCCTCATCACAGCACAGAGACAGCACTTGTTAAAGTAGTAAACGACCTCCTATGGGCCTCTGATCAGGGTTGCGTCACTATACTTGTGTTACTGGACCTCAGCGCAGCTTTTGACACCATTGATCATAGTATTCTCCTTCACAGATTAGAAAAGGTAGTAGGAATTAAGGGAACTGCCCTCTTGTGGCTCAGATCCTACTTGACTGATCGTTATCAGTTTGTAGATTTAGATGGTGATCATTCCTCATGTTCTCAAGTGGAGTTTGGTGTTCCACAGGGCTCAGTTTTAGGCCCACTGCTTTTTTTCCCTTTACATGCTTCCTCTGGGCAACATTATTCGTAAACATGGTATTAGTTTTCATTGTTATGCTGATGACACACAATTATATGTCTCAGCAAAACCAGATGAGAAAAAACAGTTTGCTAAAATTGAGCAGTGTGTGCAGGACATAAGACATTGGATGTTAATTAATTTTTTCTGCTTAATCCTGATAAGACAGAAGTTCTGGTCAGAGGACCACAAGTAGCTAGAAGTAAGCTTTCTGATCAGACTGTAACTTTAGATGGCCTTTCTGTTCCATCAAGTGCAACAGTTAAAGACCTCGGTGTGATTATAGATTCCAGCCTTTCGTTTGAAGCTCATGTAGATAATATCACCAGGATAGCTTTCTTTCACCTTAGAAATATTGCCAAGATAAGAAACATATTGTCACTAAATGATGCAGAAAAACTAGTTCATGCTTTTATCACCTCTAGGTTGGACTATTGTAACGCCTTTACTGTCTGGTTGTTCAACTAGGTGTATAAACAAGCTTCAGTTAGTGCAGAATGCAGCAGCGAGAGTCCTCAGGGAGTTTTTCCTTGCCACCGTCGCCCTCGGCCTGCTCATCAGGGATCATCTTATCATTTTGATTCATACACATTGCATAAAAACTTACTTCTTTTTATTGTGTAA
>QNUK01000083.1:1816701-1829201 GCA_013621035.1 Clarias magur | reverse complement strand
AAGCATTCCATGCAAAATTAAGGATTTCTTTTCCCGAAAAACCTCTGTAGTGTCCGTAACCATGTCGAATTCATGTTGCGATATTTACATTTTTTTTTTTTTTTTTTTTGCATTTTAGAATAATAAACTTTTTTAGGTTTGCGTGTTTTCATGTGAAATCTACTGTAGATTGGCTGAGTTTCATCTGAATGACAGTTAAATAATAAGATTTGCATTAAAAAAAAAAAAAGAAAAAAAGTTACAGACACTACAGACATAAAAGGGCATGAAATCGTACTGTATTTAGCAAGTGTGTGGTTTTTTTTTTTATCTGATAAAAATGTAAATGTATATGCAGTACAAAAAAAAAAACACCTTAATATGGATCAGGAGATAAGAAGCATTAAGTATTACGAAAAATGGTATTACATGATCCTGTCTGAAAATTCACTTTAAAAAAAAAAAAAAATTTTTTTTTGATTCTTGAATCAAAAAAAAAATTTTTTTTTTTTTTTAGTCTTGAATTTTTTCGTCTCCTTTGTCAGACCCATTTTAACACAGTCTACTGTACAGTATGCAATATGGAGTATTATATCTAAAATACTCTAAACTAAAGAAAAACATTTAAAAAAATTAAGGAAGGAAAAGCCACATTTTTAAGCTGATGTACAGTAACAGCAGCAATAAGCTCCACTTATTAAGCCACTTTTTCGAAGGAGGAAAAAAAAAATGATATTCTACATTTTAGCACTGAAACCTGAAGGAGCTCGATCGATCGTTCGCAACTGAAAGAAAGCAACTTAATTCGTAACAATAAAACGAAAAAGAGATCAATTACGACAGATAAGAATATTTTATCATGCGCTCTTCTGATTAGACATGATTAATGTTTAATCGAACATGCTTTGGAGGTTTAGTAGCTACTGATCTGCAAATCTTTGTCCACATGCAAATAAGTATGACGCAAAAATAAATAAATAAATAAATAAATAAATAAATAAATAAATAGGCATTAATATGCAGTAAAACGTTTATATGCCGTTCAAAGCGATTAAAACAGTCGTGTTGCAAGTCGTGTAACACACAGAAGTGTTTCTGGGCCAAGCGGCATGAGGTTAACAGATAAAGTGGCTGATCCGGTGTGCGAGTGCGTGTTGATTTGACACCCTGACTGTACGTCTTGATTCAGCACTGTAGGGGAATCGCATGCTGGATCAGATGATTGAATTCAGCCCCTGAAACAGCACATGGTTTTAATGCTCCAGGATGCGCCGTTGTTTCTAAGAACACTGTATTTTTAGACTTGAGACAATAATAATAATAATAATAATAATAATAATAATAATAATAATATCATTTTAAAAAGCCGTAATTCTTTCCGAGCATGTCAGTAAGGGAAAGGCTGCTTGTACTGTATTCGCAGGCCGTGCTGATGCGTAGCGCTTTATTCGTCTCACCCTAAAAAAATGAATTAAATAAATAAATAAATAAATAAATAAAAGTGGACAGCCAGCACTTTCACACACGAACGCGCCGGCGTACAGCTGCGAACATTTCTCCCTGGAAATAAACGCTCCAGTCCGGGGATTTAAATTCCTCCCAAAGCCTGGGAAACTTTATGATGAACGAGGAGCCGTACAGATGGCGTCAGCGCTAGCTATTCGTCGATCTCCTCTTTTGCAGAACTTAAATCGTTCTCTAACGGCTGGAGAGGCGTTTCCAGTCTGCTGCTGCAATGAACCATGCGATGAAGCCTGCAGTCCAGATCCACTCTCTCACTCACTCTCTCTCTCACTCACTCTCTCACTCAGTCACTCAGTCCCACAGTCCAAACTCTCCCAACACAGATAAAACAGACGCTAATAACTCAGAATGAAGTGCCTTACCGACTCCTTTCTCCATGTGGCGGCTTGTTTTTGCAGATCACACGAGGAAGACGTGGCGTGTCCAAGCAGCTGGAGGCAGCAGAAGCGCTATCGATGCACAAACGAGAGAGAGAGAGAGAGAGAGAGAGAGAGGGGCAGAGTTTTTTATTCCACACTACACGGGCGGGGGGAGAAGAAGAAGAAGAAGGAGGGAGGGAGGGAGATGATGAGAGAGAGAGAGGGGGGGGGGGTTTCATCTGGTGCAGTTGAGGATGAAGTTTCCTCCGCTTCCTGAAAGATGCTGCTGTGATGCCGCAGCTCTGCTGTTTGTGTGCTGGTGACGTCTAATAGGTGGCGTTGGAGATGGAACGTTACACTCTGGGGAGTTACACACCGCCTGTGTAAGCAACCTGAACACACTCGCACACACATTACACACACACAGAGAGAAACAGACGGACGGATTAACCCCGACCAAGATATACAGTAAGGTCATGTTTACAGCGGGAAACTTCATCCTGAAGCCCTCATATGATCACATGATGTTCAGCATGTTCAGACTTCTCTTACGGACATGCTTGTCTGTTTGAACCTCCTACAGTGCGTTGCCCACAATGCTTTTCAACTACCTGATGATGATGATGATGATGATGATGAAGGTGGGATTTAGCCGTCGCTTTGACCCGATGCAGCGCACATTCTGCTCAAACGGATCAGCTTGCAATGCTCCGAATCGATGCTAATCTTTATCTTGTTGATCGCTAACGGTCGATGGCCGGACCAATCCGAAGCTCAGCTCTGCTGGTGAGTTGGACTGCTGAGCTTGAACTTCGAGTCCAGTTCGGCCAAAACACGGTACCGGCGCTAAAAAGTCACTCGCCCAGGTGGAAAAGTGAATTTTCAGACAGGATCATGTATCACCATTTTCGCATAATACGTAATGCTTCTTATCTCCTGGTCTATGCTTCGGGGTTTTTTTGTTTTTGTTTGTTTGTTTGTTTGTTTGTTTGTTTGTTTGTTTTAAAATACGCATACACAGATAAATCAGAAAAAAACGAAACACATTTGCTCAATACAATTTCAAGCCCAAGTCATTCAGATGAATTTCGGACAATTTACTGTAGATTTAGCACGAAACCTGATAGAATTTATTATTCGAAAAATGCTAAATTGTTAAGATTTTGCGACTTTGGTTACGGACACTACAGATTTTTTTGGGCTTTTTACGCTTTCATCAAAAAACCACGAAACAATTTTTCAATTTGTCAGATGCTTCTAGAATTCATAAAGGAACATGAATCATTTGCATTTAAATGATTACGAGACAGTACAACACACACACACACACACACACACACACACACACAAAAGGCCATTTTTGGGGCTCATATAAAATCCCAGAACCCGGAGGAAACCCACCAAGGACGGTGAGAACATGCGAACTCCATGCACACGGAGCCGATTCGGTAATCGGAACCCTTCGGGCCCGGAGGTGCGACGCGACAGCGCTAACCACGACACCGTCCCGCCACCTCGAGGATAAGTCGTACAGATACAGTACCGATTAAAAGTTTGTACGCACCTTCTAACTCAATGTTATTTTCTTTAGTGATTTATTTTCTCAAAACTATGAATTAACTAATAATAACCAACAACAGAAACAACAGTTGTTATTTTAGGACATGAAGGTCGGCTGTTCTGGAACAGATCTCACAAGGACAGTATTGTGTGTCGAGGGTGTTTGTATTGTAAACCCCATCATCGAGCTCCAGGATGAAACCGTGTCTCATGAAGACCTTCCCAGGAAAGCGAGACCAAAACTTTCTGCTGCAGAGGAGACGTTCATTCATGAGTCACCAGCCTCAGAAATCACCAATTAACCTCAAGCAGCACCTCAGATTAGAGCCGTTATGAAGCTTCACAGAGCAGAAGGAGCAGATATACGTCTCAATATCAACTGTTCAGAGGAGATTATTGTGTCTCTGTGTGTGTGTGTGTGTGTTTTTTAATAACGTAGAGAGAAATAAAATTCAGGAGTTACAGTAGTTGGTGTGTCCAGACTTTTGTCTGGAAGTGTATGTATTATTTTATTATCTATATATTATCCAGCAATAACCAACCTAAGTAATGTAACCGCCGTAGCAAGTCCAATGTCCTTCTATGAAGTGATTACATGGAAGCCTCGCCGGCGTGTGTTAACAGGGAGGCGTCAGCCGTCAGACTGTGTATTTGGGTTTTTGGACGCATCAGGTAGAACAAACGTTGTAATTACTTTACAGTATTTTACCAATACCGGAGTTTTGGGAATGATAATGCAAACCTTTTGAACTTTTAAAATAAGCTTTCAAATTATTATTATTATTATTATTATTATTATTATTATTGGTCATAGGACCAACTGAAAACAACAATCATGAACAACGGTTCATCGTTTTGCCTGTTCTGTGCTGAAAAGAAGGAGACGTCACTCTATACTGTACAACCCTGAGCCCCATATACGTTTATTACAAAAACAGCTAAACAAATAATGGTCCGAATGGTCGCACGCTCCCTACCGAGCGATCCCTTCCTGCTTCATGTTCATCACTGCTGATGATCTGCAAGTCGGTCTGAAGGAGGAACACAATGAAAGGTGTTCGCCAGCAGCCTCATCGATCGACGTCAGAAATAGCAGAGTGCGCAGTATACAGCGGACGGAACGACGGGCTCGCGTTACGCCGCCGGTCCGGGGAACAAACAGAACCGAACACCGCTATAAGATCGCCTTGTGCTGAAATTAAACGTCCGAGGCCGTTCCCAATGTAACGGGACACCGGAGAGGATTTCGAAGCGGCCGCGGTGGAACAAAAAGAACGATTGTGTTTACAAGGTCCTGACTAGCGCTTGCGGTAGAAGGAGACGTGAACGCGACTGAGATTATAGCCCTTAAAATACACATCTGCACCCATTTCATATTAAGTCGGGGGTCCGAGATTCACACTTCACCCTCGAAGTAGGGAATTAAAGAACCATTAAAATAGCACTTGAATATAGATGCTGAAATTTGGAGATTGAAAGACAGACGTTGTTTTACTCTACGGTGCGTAATGTGTGCGTTCGTGCCCATTTTTCTTGCATAACGGGGACCGAATGTCCCCACAAGGATAGAACCTGTTTGCGATCTGATAGGTTTGACCTTATGGGGACATTTTCCCGGGGACGAACTGCTTTTTGCAGACTTCCTGCTTTTATAGGTTAAGATAAGGGAAGCACGAAGCACTGCTCTGTTACTAATGACGCCTTCAATGCAAGGTCCTCACAAGGATAATAAGACAAATATGTGTGTGTCAGTGCACGCGCGCGCGCGCGCGTGCGTGTGTGTGTGAATAAAGCAGTATTATAGTCCAGAAGTCAGCAATATGACATCACAAAAGATGCTGGTTCAGCAAGTGTAAGGAACACATCAAGCGTTTGGTTAAAACAATACTACAATGTCATGAAATCTCTCACGGATATATTGCGCGCGTGTGTGTGTGTGTGTGCGTGTGTGTATGTGTGTGAGAGAAAGAATACAAGGCATTTGCATTATTTTATGCCCCGGTAAGCAAGTTTATTACCTTTCCAGATTTGCACACCAATGCACAGTGAAACCACTCAAAAACCCATGAAAGAAAAAGAAGAAAGAAAAAAAAGAAAAGACAGCACGTTCTAATATTAAGTTCGATGACAACAAGCACATAAGTCAGTGATCTCGATAAAATGAGAAATATTAATAAATAAAAGATAAAGATGTGAAAATTATTCTAAAATGGCCAAGAATTGAAAGCCGAGTTCAGGATAAAAGGTGTTAAGATGCTTGGTCCCATAATAACGCATCAATGCTAATGCTAATGCTGTGATGCTCTTTCTTTTCCTTTTACAGGTGATTATTAACAGGACTTGTATTAAAAGGTGGTTAAAGGAAAGCTACATTGCAAATCCTATTGTGTAAGGGCTTCTTGGACTATAGCGCTGGACTAGTTTCCATCACTAGCCGTCATTCAGATGTTGCAAGCAGTAGCGGCTCGTCCGTCGGGGAAAAGCCAACAAATATTAATCTCAAATGTTAAATCCTCATTTTATACTTGAAGAATTAAAATACATTGAATCAGGTCTTTTGAGTGAGCAGCATAAAAATAAAATAAAAATAAATAAAATAAAAAACTGTCACTATTAAAAAGACGCAAGCTGATGTTCTGTTAATAAGGACCGGAATCGCAGTGTAGCGCGCGATTGTCCCATTTGGCTCAGTTGAGTTAATGTCGCGCCCAGTGGTCAAAATGGGAACTGCAACAAGCGCTAACTGTGGCCCATTGAGGCACGACTCAAACTGCCCCATGTAGCAGTCAGGTCAGGTCAGTTACCGACAGCGCTACCAGTTTTTTTTACAACAACGTTTAAACAACAACGTTGCCAGGTTTGGTCAAACATAGACATGACGGTTAAAGACAACGTTGCCAGGTTTGCACAAAAAAAAATTTTTTTAAAGGATTGATTGTTAAAGACAGGAGTTGCCACATTTGCGCAAAAATTAACAGGACAGTTAAAAACTGTGTTGCCAGATTGATGTTGAAACAGCTTGAACAGAAAAATACAGGATTGCAGGGTGATGGGACGAGAAAATAGTACATAAACTGAAAAGAAAATGGAACACATCAAGACCAGAAGGTGGCGGTAAGGCAGCATAGTGGACGCCAACCACCAGTACACACAAAGAAGAAGAAGACGACGACCGGCTTCCAGATTTTTTTTTTTTTGCAAAATAAGCTGGTCAGTTAAAGAGGGTTGCCAGGTTTGCACAAAACAGCCAGGATAATTAAAAACAGGGTTGCCAGAATTGGGTAAAAATAGAAAAGGCTAAAAGGCAGGGTTGCCATGTTTGTACCAAAATAGACAGGACAGTTAAATAGAGGGTTGCCAGGTTTACTCCAAAACAAACAGGACAGGTCAAATCAGGGTTGCCAGGTTTTTAAAAAATATTATATATTGCAAAGATTGTGAAATTGAGAGGGGAATTTTGGTGAGAATAATGATCGTACATCAGAAATGCGTTTGCAGTTACACTGGTTATCTTGTTCTACTGTACCATGCAACGGCTGAGAACGGTCAATGCTTCAGAGTTACTTTCAGGGATTTTGTGTTTTTGAAACGTTGGGTTTGAAAGTTTGCTGAACGCCACTAATACCAGGCGACTAGACAGTATTCTGGATGACTATGCCTCATCAACTCTTAACTGCAAATTAGGGGGTTACTCTCGCCATTCACCAGATAGCCTTAGCAAGACAGCATGATGAAAACATTTAAGTCGATATTATTTTTATGATGCTCTACCCCTCCAACACCCATCATCACGAGCCACTAGAGGTTGCCAGAAAGTGCAGGTTCTAGTCAATTGTGTGCAGAAATAAAAATAAAAAAACAATTTTTTTTTTTTACAAAATTTTTAAAAAAGAAGAAGAACAAAAAACCCCAACACATTCATATACAGTAGTGTGTGACACAATACTGGCGAACCAGAACTCTCTTGGAGATCTGTCGTAGTTCAGACGTCCTCTTCGAATCGTCCTCTTTTGGATGAACGATGCATGTTCTGACTGATTACAATGATTAGTCAAAGTCATTGGTGGCAATTTTTCATTTTGTTTTAATGAAATTTCTGACATTTTTGATAGCAGCGATGCTTGGAGATCTTAAACAGCAGACAAATATTAAAGTTGCATTCTTTTGAGTGGAAAAAAAAAAAACAGATACTGCTTATACAAAAGCCTTTTGCTGTAATTGTACTTTTCATTAATTGCACTTAAAGATGTATTCTGAGTGTTCTCCATTAGCCAGATATAAAAAAAAAAAAAACAAACAAAAAAAAAACATTTTTGGCCTTTTTGGACGTTTTGAAACAAGATTTCTTTTTTTGGATATTGTTCAATCCTCCATTAAAGAAACACAAAGATTGAACATGATAGAAAGCATATGAAAGACGAGCCAGGAAACCGTTTCGTTATTCATTAATCCCTAGATGCTGCAGCAATTTCTTGCCTGGATATGGCAAAAAGAACAAACAAACAAAAAAAATTTCCATATACAATGCAGTAGGCTGTGCACAGCGCTTTTGCATGTCCGAGTACACCTCAGGAAAAAAATTACTAAGACAAGGCGTTAGGATGCTGCTTCGACCCCAGTTTCAGTCCACATTCCTCCCAGAGAACATTCTCCACTACCACACCGGACAGAAGATCTCTGTGAGAATCCACTGGTAGGACAAAAGAGTTCCCCGGTTCTTAAAAGAACTTATCATCGATGCGGAAGTGTGGTCTTGAGACATCGTCCGGGTTGATGAACACCGAGATGGACTTGCCTGGGTTCTCTGTGACCAGCTGCTGGAGTTTTTTGGCTAGCCGGTCATCGGGTTGTTGGTGCTCTGAAGTGGTGGTGTCGTTATGTGGAGAAGGCAGGCCAGAGGAACTCCCACGCCTCTGCATTTCTTGCGTCAAGCGGTTGGCACTCTTGGCTTGCTCGATAGTACCGCGAAGGTGTTCAGCCGGGTCGGAGCGCACCAGGGCAAGTTTGCGGGCGTGAAACATGGCGGTCTCGTCGCACAGGTGCTCCAGCATGTTGCACTGCGGGATGAAATAATTGGGGCAACTTTTGTTGACGAGGCAGTGCTGCAGATCGTCGATGAGACCCAGCAAAAAGTGGGCAGCAAAGTCTTCTTGCGCCAAGTAGTTTGCTGGAAGGCGGTCACAGGCCCATAGCATTATGCTGCGCAAGTGGTAGGGGCCAACGGCCATAGGCTGCGCGAGCATCTTGACAATAATAGCCTTACACGCTTGGTATGCTTGCATTAAGCCCGGCGAGATACACTTCTTTAGCTGAACCTCACTCCGGGCGAAGGATAACCGCCATTCATTTTCCCTACGACCAGAAACCGAGCACGCTGGAAGCAAGTAGAAACCGCTTATGACCTCCTCCTCTGTGATCTTCCCATCCCAGAAGTGGTTCTCCATCAACCAGCTTTGAGCAACCGCAGGCCAACCTTTGAATGACACCACTGGTACAATGTCATAAAGCATACGACTGCTGCCCACCCCGAGGATCATCGAGAGAAGAGTACTGCGACGCTCCACCCGTTCCACCCTCGGCATCCCCCGCTGCGGCTTGCGCTGCACCTCGGCCAGCACCAGCGCCACCGCTTCCTGAAACCAGTCCGCCACCAGCGTGGGTGAGAAAAAGTAGTTAGTGGTGCCGTTTATGTGGTCCGCCATCATGCAGCAGTCCCTCCAGCGCGTAATGGTGCCTTCGTCGAATAACCGCAGGCTGAGCCAGGAGTGCCCCAGTGCCGAGTGCCGCATGTCCAGCGTGACGGGCTGGTTCCGGTCATGCAGCTTCAGCGCAGGGACGAGCAGCGTGAAGGCCATGTCATAATCTGAGCCGCGGTTATACGCCCCCAGTTCATCCAGATCCATGTCCACGACGCCGTCGCGAACGCCACCCGACAAAAGCAGGTATTCGTTAGCCACCGGCAACTTCTGGTCGAGCTTCTGCACCATGCCTGAGAGTGGTTTTGATAGGGGAAGAGAAAACGACAAGAATTTAACCGTTAACAAGATTGTACTTCAAATAAAACCCTGCACAATTTCATATACACTAGGGACGGGAATCAGCAGTCACCACCTCATATGATATTATCACGATACCTCAGTGCTGATTCAATTAAAATTGCGATTCTATAAAAAATTTTTTTTTTAAATTCCCAGATTTTGTTACAATTCTAAAACGTAAAAAAAAAAAAATAATTAAATAAATAATTAAATCTAGCCCTAATTGCATGAGGCTTCTCACTTAAAAACCAAGCGCAGCGATTAAACAATAAAAACTAACAAACGTCAATACAAGGTTGTAAACATTTAACTAAGCGGCATGTTTGTCCGTCATCCAGCATAATTATTATTTCTAAACAAACTTGGCAAATTATACCTCCGAGTGGCGCAGTGGTAAAGCGCTCGCCATATCATCCGGAGATCGCGGGTTCGATTCCCGGGTGACGCTGTAACCTCTCGCAGCAGGAGGTCTAGAGAGAGCTGATTGGCCGAGCTCTCACGGCCAATCACGGCTCTACAGCCAATCGGGGCGTCTGTGAGCTCAAGCGGAAGGAGCGGATAGCGCTGTCCTCCGAGTGCGTTAACGTCGCCCGCAACGGTGCGGGAGTGAGCGGTTCGAAAAGAGGCGGTCAGCGGGCGTCACGTAGTTCGGAGGAAACATGTGACGGTCCGAGTGGTAGTAGTAGTAGCCTTAATTTGGGAGCCCCCTAGTGACGGGGGGGGGAATTTGACACGACTAAATTAGGGAGAAAATCAGGGCGAAATAAAAAATAAATAAATAAATAAAAACCTTAGCAAATAATTCACTCCTACCACACAGGATGAAAGTGTGTAAATAGTTCAGAGTGCGCCACTTGTGGGATTTTAATAAAACAGCAACAAGATGTTTTACCTCCTTAAATGCCTCCAGAGTCTCAAAACGTAACATAACAGTGCGTGCACGGGTTGAGTGGTTGCGAGCACATAGGCGTACGAGGCTTCACTTTAACTAGTGCGCGCAGTATTTTGATAATGGTGCAAGTGTGTGTAATGCGTGGGTCTGAGACTAATTCGCTCAGAGAGCAGACCGGATGCTTTTAACACGCGCAGTTGTTGACAACGCAACGAAAATGCGTTTCCGTTGCGTCACTCGAAAGCTTCTGCGCTCGGTACAGAATCGTTTATACTGTACATCTGAGGCTGATTGGCTGATCACCGGTCATGGGCAATCAGACTGAAAACCAGACGACTCTGGTCACTGACCGATCAACCCGTTCATCTAGATTATGAATGCGAAAACTATTGGAGTCACAGTGGCGACACATGAATCCATATACGCGGCGAGTTCAACCACCATGCTGCATAAAGTCGAGCGATTACTTTCTCTTTGCATCCGTTTCCCAAAGAATCAATACAGGGACCTGAAAGAGAACACCAATGCCGGGAAAAGGCAGCCAATCGATACGGACGGAACCTATAGTCCTCTATGGTTGTCTGCCAAGAAAAGGGCGTGGACCCAAGCATGTACAGCACGGATAAGTGTACACCAGATCACTAGATGCTTCTTGATGAATAGTGTTATTTGTACACACAAATGTAAATGTAGAGTTTAACCTAATTACACACGCCTAAGGGATCTTTGTTCAAACGGCTTTCGAACCCCTGCACTTGGCTGGACAAACTGCAGGGACGGTTTGAATATCAGAAGAGACAAAGACCTTGGAGTTCATCAACAGTTCCACAGTCTATTAAAAGAAGACGGATTCTATTACTAGAGTCCTTTTCCTTTTCTGATCTTTGTCCTTTAACGCTCACATCAGTGTGCAAGAAGGAAACTATTTGGCAGGTAACTTAACGTTGCAGTAATGCCTAGTGGACAATACATGATGGAAAAATCTCTGCATCCAAGGCTCACATGATGGAGTGCATCTGGTACATATGGACAGGGCGGGATTTATGCACCATGATTCTTTTGTGACTCCAAAATTTTTTATTTTTTTTTTTATTCATTTTTCATTTATATACTGTATGCTTGCATTTGAGAGGATAAAATGTTGCAGTTCCTGTATAATCCTGCAGGTGGTGCATTACTGTATTTGCTTCAAATTGTAACAAAATCTGAAGAAAAAAAAAATATTGAATTGGGATATTTTATGAAATCGTGATATTTTTTTTTTTTTACAGATTTAGCACCTTGGTGTCATGATAATATCATGTAGTTGCTCCGTTGTGTTTCCCGTTCCGAGCACCTGGTCCAGAAACTACCGCGAGAGCTGGCAGTCATGTGACTTTGCAATAATTTCTATGGCGTCTGAGGAATTATTAGTTCTGTCTGGCAAATAAGTTCATCACAGTGGCGTTAGAACGCTGATCTAAGAATGAAGATAACGAATGAAAGCAGCTACGACTCCCTCTCTGGGACAAAGGCAGCAGTGCTGCATCCGCTACGCTACAGCGCCTCGCCGAGTGCTTTATAATCTCATCGATCCACGCGGTGCGTTAAAAGGTTTACGGATTTAACGTCTGGAATCAAGTAGAGTGTTTTCCTGCCGGACATTACAGTCAGACCTTCACGCTCGGAACCTGAGATCCGATAAGATAACAAGCTACAACGTCCTTAAGGGACGGTCTGGCCTTTAGCAGAGCTCTCAGCTCTCGAAGAATGCCAAAGGTTTACAACCTGCCTTTCAGTCAAAACCTCGCCACGGCGAGGGGGGGCGGGGGAGAAAGTCCTGGCGGCATTCCTGTCCCTGCTGATCCTCTTTCAAAGTCTTTTTCTCGCCAAAACATCACTTTTGTTCGCCGTCTTTGATTTAAATGCGCCGCTATCCAATCAGAGCGCCAGAACATCCGAATTGAGCCGTGCAAAATGCTTGAGACTGAGAGCGTGGGAACAGTGTCCTTCTGTGTGTGTTTGTGTGCGTGTGTGTGTATGAAAGAATGTGAAAGAAAGACGGAGCTGTAGATCACTCGTGCATCAGAGGACATGAGGTTCCCACAGATGGCTCCGTGCTGTCACGCTCCCTCCTGCCCGGGCCCGGGACCAAAACAACATGGCAAC
>QNUK01000083.1:1789201-1814201 GCA_013621035.1 Clarias magur | reverse complement strand
CGTGTGGATCTCGAGCGCGCGCTGGTCGTCGTACTCGCGCTGGTCGTGCCTGCTGAATTCCAGGATCAGTCGGTTCAGCTCGTCCATCCTGCTGCCGGACCTGAAGTCGAGCTCCGGCGCGCACACGAGGCGCTGACTGATGCTGGTGTTGGCCGCCGCGGTCGGGCTGCTGCCGCTGCTCGCTGTTCCGCTCCGGCCGCTCAGCCCAGGCGCCGCCATCTTCACCATAGAAACAGCAGCGCCGCCGCTCCGGTGCACCGATCCGCGCCCTGCCCGAGACAGAGAGGGAGAGCCCCGGCACACTGCGCATGCGCGACGGCACGGAGACTGACGTCACAGGAAGAATGTTTGATCACGTAAAAAAAAAAAAAAACCCAGAACGTTTACGTTACGTTCTTTTCTTTTTTTTTTTTTGGAGGGAAAATTCAAAATTCTAATTGATTTAAAAAGAAACTGACAGACAGAATAACCGATAGTTTCCTGTTTTTTAAATTATTTCTTTTGGAAGAAATGGTGTGTGTGTGTGTGTGTGTGTGTGTGTGTGTGTGTGAGTGTGTGTGAGTGTGTGTGCACATAATTTCATTACACACACACACACACACACACACACACACACACACATTCAATCTTATGCAAAAGTTTAGGCACCCCTTGATAAATAACAGATTTTGGTGATTTTTTTTCTAATTGAAAAGATTGGAAATGGAGAAAAAAAAATCCACATTTTGCATAGTTATTTCTTATGTCATAAATTGAACAAAGATTTAAAAAAAAAATAATAATAATAAAATAAAAACATTGAAAAACATGAATTTTAACGCACTGGAGTCGTTTTTTTTTTAAGACAAAACTTCGTCTTTATCTGATCGACTTTTTCCATTTCTTACCTGTGATTCTCTCTCCGATTACCGAACTGGGAGTGGACAGTACAGGTTGCGCAAAATAATAGCAGTGTGCTGAAAAAAGTGAGTAAAGCTCCATATCCTTTTAATAACTTTTAATCTAAATCAACAGATGCACAGGACGCCATTGGGCACGCTCTATTCTGAATCACAACATGACGGGGAAAAAAGGCTAAATGTATTATTATCTTGGCTTACGGAAAGTGAAGAAGCACAAATATTAGTCTGTTCAAAAAAATCGCAGTGTCATCATTCATCTTTACAAAGTAAAGACCGTACCGTTTAAACCAAAACGCTTGAACTTGAATCTTTCTTGTGCATCTCTGAACTAATATTTGGTTGTATAAGCATGGTTTCTGAGAACTGCTTCACATCTGTGCTGCATGGAGTCAACCAACATCTGGCACCTTTGAACAGTTATTCCAGCCCAAGACAATTGTAGTACAGTACATGCCACGATTCCTCTGCATTTCTTGGTTTTGTCTCTGGCCACTCCATAACCTTAATCTTGTTGGTCTGGACCCAAGATGCTGCTCGCTTACTCGTGTGTTTGGGGTCGTTGTCTTGTTGAAACACCCATTTCAAGGGCATTTCCTCTTCGGCCTGAGGCAACGTGACCTCTTTAAGGTTCCGATGTACTCAAATTGATCATGATTCCTGAAATTTGATAAATAGGCCCAACACAATAGTATGAGAAGCAGCACCATATCATGATGCCTGTGCCTCCATGCTTCACTGTCTTCACAGTGTACTGTGGCTTGAATTCAGTGTTTGGTGTTTCGCCTGACAAACTGTCTGACAAACTGGCCTTTAGACCCAAAAAGAACAAGCTAGCTTTCATCAGTCCACAAAATATTGCGCCGTTTCTCTTTAGGGCAGTCAGTGTGTTCTTTGGCGAACCTCTTCAGCACGTGTCTTTTTTCAACAATGGGACTTGGCGGGGGCTTCATGCTGATAGCTTGCCTTCACATAGCCGTCTTCTAATAGTGGCGGTACTCACAGGTAACTTTAGATGTTCTTTGATCATGCTGGAACTGATCGTTGGCTCAATCTTTGCCAATTACTGTATGTTATCCTTCGATCCATTCGAATGGTAGTTTCCATTTTCTTTCACATCTTTCTGGTTTTGTTCTGGTTTTTACTCTGATTTTCAGTGAGAAATGCACACGACAACCTTTTCCGCATCTATTCTTAAATAAGGGGAACTTGTTTGACGCCTGTTTTTCACAGAATAATAATTTACCTCTCTAATTGAACTCCACACTGCT
Source organism: Clarias magur (assembly GCA_013621035.1). Classification (NCBI taxonomy): domain Eukaryota; kingdom Metazoa; phylum Chordata; class Actinopteri; order Siluriformes; family Clariidae; genus Clarias; species Clarias magur. Next base: position 1,812,031 of record QNUK01000083.1, on the reverse strand, counting down.
ATTATTTTGAACACGCCCCTTTTCAATGAATGATTCATTTGCACAGAATCAGGTGCATGCAAGTCAAGACTGTTGGGTCTGTTGCTTTTCTATTACTCCACTACACCTACAGTAAAATATTTACCATGAAGAAATATCATTTCTCCCAAAAACAATTATTGATTTGGTTACTGATGTTGGACTGCTATTATTTTGAACACAACTGTATTGGTCACAACTGTAACTTAGTGTAAACACTCAACCCTGATAAATAATAAATAAAGCATATAAGTCACAAGTAATAATATTTTATTTTTTATAAGCAAAATGACTAATACTCATAAGTGAAATGCAGTGCAACCTTTGATGTGGACAAAGTGACAACATGGCAAATACAGTAGTAATAAAGTGCAAAGAACAACAAAGTCGAAGTGTAATAATGCGTAAGTAAGTGTACAGACCATGAAGATCACAGATGTGAGAGCTATGCAGGTACAGTAGCCTAAATAAAGGCAACTAAGATAAATACAATCCAGACACACAAAATATTTTATTTTTATTATTATTATTATTATTATTATTTATTATTATTATAATTATAATACGCATGACTTTCATCACACACAAAAAACAAGGATTGCAGAAAAGTAGTTTATAAATAAAACATTTATGTGAAGTGCGTAAAAATCATATAAGAGCAAACTTTCAAACTGTTCTTGTATGTAAACTCGACTCTGATTAAAAACTGTTCTGTGATTCTTTACGTCTCTTATTTGCAGAACCTATCATTTCGTTCCTGCGTTTCTTTCGTTCCAGCTTCATGTTTCTAACTCAAATATCGTAACGAGCCCTAGTCATGTGACTGCGTACGCTATTTTGGGGAAACCCGCATTAAGTATCTGCGCATTAAAAGGGTTTTTTAAATGCTTTTTTTTTTTTTCAAGTTATACAAAATTTCTCCTGAATAAACATCCAAATCATCATTTAATAATTCACTTTAAAAATGTTTAAATGTGTTTTTTCAATTCTTTATTCTTTAAGCTGAATAGACATTTAATTTAATAGACATTTAATAGACATTTAAACTCCAGCAGCACTGTGGTCTGATTATAAACCATTAAACTCTTGTCAACCTTTTTGTTTAAGAATTTCCTATAAGTTCAGTGGAAGCAGCTTAATGACTGTGAGAGAAACGTCCAGGAACATGGCTGTTTAAAAAAAAAAAAAACTGCCGGTGGTATCACTGAGGGACACATTGATTAAACTGTTTGCTGTCCTCCAGGCTCTGAGAGCACTCGTTGCCGTGGATACAGCAGGCCGTCTTTCAGGACAGATCCTGTTTGTCCACGCGTCCCGTCTTAGAGGATTCGCATTCAGAAAGGGAGCGTCTCGTTTCTCTTCCTGCTGCACATATTGCATTACCCGACTCTAACCCTCCACCCCCGAGAGGAAACGCATTGATTTTTCCACACTGTAGTTGCTTCATAACGTCAGCCAGTTCCTTACTCAATTACATTATCATCGCTCTGTCTCGTCTAATGGCTTAATACTCACTTTTTCCTTCTCGCTGTCTCTCTCTTTCATCCTTCTCTCATTCACTCCGGTCTTCCGGGGCTTTGTCCATCTGAGATGGTCTGATGCTTACAGTCATGACCTGATCTAATGAAGACATCACTGAGGTTTTGGAATGAGCGGCGCGCCGGATTGTCAGGTAAAGCGCCCCCCGCTGGTGCCTAGCTTCTTCTACACTATGTGCAAGATTTCTATTTTCTGAGGCCGGTGCCTCGTCTATATGGAGGATATTTTTATTGATAATATTTTTTGTAAGGTTAGCCCTTTCACATTTATGATATGTGACGCCTTGCTACAGGGATATGAAAGGCTAAGCTACTTATTCAACAAAAAACAACAACAACAATCATTACAAATGGACGTAGAAATCTTCCTAACGATAATAATTATATATTATATAATTATCTAGGAATATTTACGTCTGTGACAATCAATGCACAAAACGAGAAGGCAAGACTCTTGTCTTCATCATTGACAACAAAGTAGCTAGCTACTGTTAGTTCTTATATATATATATATATATATATATATATATATATATATATATATATATATCTGTTTCTTTGTTTGTTTTTTTGGTATACGAGCGAAAGATCCAAGCCGAACCGAACGCTGGCTAAGTTGCGCGTACGACTGGTTTCAGCAGAAAGCCAAGCGAAGCAAGTTTACAGATTTTTCGGTGTCTTTTTTTTTTTTTTTTTTGCATTTTGTGCAAGCCGCAAGCACGGCAGCAAGAAGAAAACGGAGCCGCTTTCAGTTTGGTTTTTTGCATTTACTTTATTTTCTACGGGAAAATGTGTTTTACAATCCGAAATTTCACCTTAAGAACTCGGGAACAGATTCGATTCATATGAAGAGGTACTGCAGTACACGTGTCTCTGTGTGCAAAGTCAGAAAAATTCCAGTATACGGTTTTGGTTTGGAAAATCCTTTATGTGTAATAAATCGTTGGTTTGTAGTGGGAAAAAAATTCGGTAAAATAGGTTCCTTTCTATTCCTTTGCTTCTTTATTATCCCAGTCTATACTTGTCTGCCTGGACTATGAATTACTTCAACATGCTCAGAAAGGTTTTACATTTTTTATTTGTAGTCATTTACACTTCATCTTTACTGTACTTAATACAGTGGTCATCATATTTATTTTTATATTTGTTCTGTAATTTATGTCAATAACTATGATAAGTATCATCCACAAGTTACAAGTTACTAATCCCGCATTAATTGTTTTTGTGAAGCACCACACTTTACCCATGCTCTGCCTGTAGCTCATGACTTCAGAGCCATGACGATAGTGGAAACTGGGCCGAACTTATAGTAGATACAGTATGTCACAGCTTTTGACTAGTATCTTTATAATTTTGTTTCAATTTTGAGTTCATGCCTGTTGCCTTGTGTATGTGTTTCTCAGTATGATATAATTACAAATAAAACCCATCTACAAAAAAAAAAAAAAAAACACAATAAATATATTTTTTATTACATGTTATATATACTTCATCGCTTATATCTTCATAAAACCAACCAAAGAAATCCATGTCCCCTACATACGAACATTCAAGTTGTGAACTTTCCAAGATACAAGCATGCGTTCGCACATGTTCAATCGCGGAAGTTAGATCGCGGGGTGTCCAGTGTACGTTGTCACATGTGTGCAACGTGCATCCTCTGTAAAGTGGTTGTGGTGTAATGTACAGTACTGTGTCCAGTACAGTAGTGTAGTAAAAGAACAGGATGTCCAGAAACAAGCTGCGATGAAGCTGGCACTGCTAAGAAGTGTGGTTGCTTTTTTATGTATTATTTGTGCGAAAATATAAACCTGTTACACTACAGTACAGTACTATAATATACTGCGTATAGATAACTGTGTTAGTATCCTAGTACCTAGACAATGTTTGTTGCACTTATGAACAAATTTGACTTACGAACAAGCTCTCATGATGGAACTCATTCATATGTAGGAGACTTTGGAAAAGACTTAGTGATATGGGAAAATAAAGTTATAACAATTATCATTTAAACTTAGATATAAGACATAGAAAAACTTCTTCTTTTTTTTTTTTTTTTACTTCATTTTACTTTAAATGTTCTGTTTTTATGTACAACAATTTCCCCTGAGGTACACACACATGTAGTGAGAGGTTAATACGGAAATTGTCAGTGCAGACTTTCAGTACTTCATCTGGAAAATCAAGTTTAAGCACCTGATAAACTCTGAACATGCACAACGTTTCGCACATAAACAACTCTAAATATCTCCGTCTCATTCACAATATTTTGCTTTCCATGTCTCTCCTCCCACAATCCTTCCCATCAGCCCTCTCACGACCGCAACCAACCAGAGAGGCCGTGAGCGTGTTTGGCTCCTCCCACACAGAGAGCATACTCCGGGCCATTTTTGCCCCCTCGGCTACCGGTTACGATCGGCTACATCAGGATTCGTGCTCACGCTTTCTTTCCACATGAGCGTTTTTCCGAGGCACCACTAGGGAGCGCTCAAAACCGCTCGCGTAAAACCACATTCAAGTTCCTGATGATGCAGAGCAATAAATACACATTGTCTCAGAGTGTTGTTTTTCTGAACTGAATCAGTAAACAGTTCCTTCACATTAGCATCATGATGAATGTTAGCGAAGTCATGGCTTATTATTTAAAAAATGTGCAGGTTCATGGTGGACTCATGTCATCACTTCATCTCTCTTCTGATGGGTCTACCAGGAGCAGGGAGTGGGTCGGCTCTTGCAGGTTGTCGAAGGAAGCGACCGGTGCGCTTGGCCAGCCGAGCTACGGAGAGCAAGAACAGCACACAAATGTTCAGATACGAAAAATCTAAACCGTCATAACAACCGATATTATTTTTTCGATCTTCTTTATGTCCTCTAAATTTTTTTCCATTCCTGAGCACAAACAATCTGCATATTTATGCAGTATTAAACAGCCAACACACCATACTGCCAAAGAAGCTACTCTTGAAGTTTATGCAACATGCTTCCCTAAAAAAAAGTCCAATTTGCTAACTTCAGCTGTTTTGGAGACGTGATTTTATATGTACCCCAAAAATGGCCATTGTTCCAGCGTTATACTGTCTCACTTCAAACAATTATCATTTAAAATGCAAATTATTCATGTTTCTTTATGAGTATTGATACTAAAATTGGTGTAAGCTTCTAGAAGCATATGAACTGTAAAAAAATTGTTGCTTAAATAGTTTTTTGGTGAAAGCGAAAAAAAAAGCAAAAAATCTGTAGTGTCTGTAACCGTGTCAAATTCATGGTGCGATATCTTAACAATTTTGCATTTCAGAATATTACACTTTTTCAGGTTTACAGATGTGTGAAGAGCAGAATGTCTATTACCGCCGCGCTCACCGCCGCGACAAAACGACAGCGGCCAAAATAAATCAGTTGCATTTCAAGGCAATTCGTGAAATGACCGCCAGGTGGCGCAAAGTGACATTTTCCGTCATCTCGGTTTTAAAAAAATAATTAACGCATAAAAAAGTCAAAACAATATGCTGTATCGAAGAAATACTACAGTAATGGTAATTTCCACATCTGTATATTTTATACAACAAGCATGAAAAATCGTAATCAGAGCTATTGATATTTGCTGTACAATAGTGTAATGAGTAAAAAAAAACATTGAAGTTGAACATTAAAACAAGTTCACTACACTCTAAACCCTAATGCTCAAAGTAATTAAACACATTGAGTACTATTAACCTAAATAATTGAATGAGTAATAATTTTGAGTATGTAGTCAACAATAACTTAAGTAAAACTTCCACCCTTAGAAACTCTATACAGCACTCGTGGCGCAGTGGTTACGTGTCTCGTCTGCAGAAAACCCCGGTTCGATTCCCATGTTGGATAGTTTGCAATATTATTTTTTTTATCTGTTCAACAAACTCAAAAATTTATAGTTCTGTTTACTTAAAATTGGAAACATCATTAATTTAAAAAAATATATGTAACCGATTACCTCAAATATTTGGCGTTTTGCCAACTTAATCGGGTTTACAGTGTAGGTTTTGGGTCATCTTAAATGTTGTGTTCTTTAAATTTGTAGTAGATAATACCGAAATAAATTAAACTAAATGACTATAAAATTAAAGCATTGTCAGGACGTGCTACTGTGTACGCAGATGTCGTTGTCATTCAGCCCCGCTTGTGTTTTTGCGGTACTATGGGAATGAAATGCAGTACGATGTTATGATCATCATCATTTTCTTTAATAAATAATGACCCCCGTTGCGCTGTACCACCGCTGGCAAAACCTTATAAAATACAACCACAGTACTAAAATGATAGTAATACATATAGCCGTTTCTTATTTGCATCAAATTTAAGCAAAGTAAATGTATATTTGTGTCTCGCCGTGCGTCTGTGATGGGCGTGCGCCCAAATCAATATCGCTCCTCACTCACTCCGAAGCTCACTAGGTAGGCACACCTGGTGAGCTATCGGCGCTAATGATCCCGAGCTTCTCTCCGCGCTTTGAAATATAGCGGGGAGTGTTTCTTGGGGGAAACTGGATTTTAAAAAGCATCTCGCTGTGGAGTTTACTAAGGAGAGTGGCACGCGAACGGGGTGATGTGACGCGCCCCAGAGATCTCCGCGAGAGTACAACGCGTGAACAAGCCTTATAAGACTCCACTTTTATTTAAGTGCACTCACAATGACTTTTTCGTTCTTTTTCGTTGAAACCCTTATGATTTTTTAAATGATGAAAGTAAACAGGGTGCACTAACTTGAGCGAGTCAGAAAAGAGCACAACATTTAAGATGACCCAAAACCCTACACGGTAAACCCGATTAAGTTGGCAAAACTCCAAATATTTGAGGTAATCAGTTACATATATTTTTTTTAAATTAATGATAGTTTTGTTTATTTAAAATTGGAAACATAATTTTTTGAGTTTGTTGAACAAATAAAAAAAGTATATATCGCAGCCCATCCTGCGCGGGAATCAAACCGGGGTTTTCCACATGGAAGGCGAGACACGTAACCACTGCGCCACGACAGCTCTATAGAGTTTACACTGGTGGAAGTTTTACTTAAGTTATTGACGCTTACGTACTCAAACTATTATTTAGGTAAACAGTATTCAATGTGTTTAATTACTTTGAGCATTAGGGTTTACTTTTTTAACATTTACTTTGATACTAATAAAATTTTATTCTACATTTGTACTGTAATTTTAGTACTGTTATTATGAATTTGTTTAAGTACAATGTTACACTTGATTTTATCCGCTACTACGTGCAGCTCGAAAGGAGCTGCGGCTCATTAATCCTTGAGAGAATGAAATAAGGTCTGACGCGTCGGTCTATAGTTATATAGCGCCACTCAGTGGTCAAAGCCAGCAACTGCATACCGTCGCCGTGAGGTGCGGCGGCAAAACTAGAAAACTGCTCTTCACACATCTGTATGTCTTTTCATGTGGAATCTAAATTGTTTCATCTGAATGACAGTAAAGATCATTGAAAGATTTGAAAGAGTAACTGACACTACAGACATAAAAGGGGAGGAAAATTGTATTTAGCAAATGTGTTTCTTTGTATCTGATAAAAATATAAATGTTCATGGGACTGGTATTTACAACAAAAACAAAGTATGGATCGGGAGATAAGAAGTAGTAAGTTTTACGAAAAATGGCATTTTTTTTCTTGGAGAATGTTGCAGCCAAAGGATTTAAAACAGTACACATACTTATAAAGAACAATTCAAATCACTTTCAATGTTAAATCTTCAAATAACGTGTTATTTTAGTGTTTTCTATATAGTACAAGGTGAAAAATTTAATTTTTCTAATTTAAGCATCACCCCTAACGAGCCATCCGGCTAACATGTTCGATTTTTAACATTAGCTACTAGAGATGGAGGAGAAAAATGTATTTAGTTACATGTTACGATCCTTTTTTTGTGTTTTAGTTCATGTATAACGACACTGACTCCAAGTTAAAAAAAAAAATTATTCATTTGTCCAAGTTTGTATTTGAGTCGGCAAGATGTTGTAATTCCTCTACGATCCTACAGGTGGCACTCTAAACTATTCACATATTGGCAGGCAGCACAGAGTCCATGGTAAGTTTGTTAATAATTACAAGAAAGTCTGGGGGGGAAAAAACCTGACTAAGGATATTAATGAAATCATAATACTTACAGAATCGCACTGCAAAATCAAATCGGCCCCGAGGTATCGCGATAATATCGTATCGAATTTGTCTGTATTTATTGAATTTCAATGATTATCGGGACACATTTTCTTTTCTTTCATGATGACATCATTGATAATGTGACATTTTGTAATCATTTTTTTAAAAGTCTCTTTATGGAAATTTCCACGAGTTTACCACGTGATTGCTGATAAACAGCCATGTTTTTATCTTTGACATGCAACAGGTGAGCGTGTGAACGCACAGATACATCCTGTATACTAATTGTACACATGATTATACAATTATCATGCAGAGAAAATCAAACTATAGTAACAAAATCGGTCCCACCCCTTTCACACGGTCTACTGTATGTCCAGGTAACGCACAGTTGGCATACACACCTGTGGCCAAAAAATATTATAACAGCAACAATTTCCTATTTTGGGGAGCATAAAGCTTTAAAAAAAAAAAAAAAAAAAAAACAGATATATACTCACCAGCGCATCAGGCATTTCCTCTTTATGATGCTCGATCTTCTGGAGCCAACGGCTACAACGCAATGTTAACAACCCCAGAGTTAAAGCCATGGCGAAGGTTAATATCACCGCCATGCTCACAGCGAACGGGATGAGCCACGCGGGTTCCGGCTCTGTGGGGAAAAGCAAGATGTTCAGTTCAATCACAAAAGTTCCCAATAGAGGTGTGTTTTTTTTCACAATCCTCCCATTTTGAAACCAGGCTTAGGACTGGCGCTGCATGTAGCGGCTCATTGTGCATGGCGCGTAGTGTTAAGGGTCTTGCCCAAGGACGCGTCTGCTGTGGCGGGGATTGAACCCCCAACCATCAACTGATGCTGTTCTGATGTAACACACATGGTCGGACGAGCACCAGTTGCACAACTCCCGATGTACGCAGGACTATGTCTTTTAGCACACTGACTGTGTGTGTGTGTGCGTGTGCGTGTGTGTGTGTGTGTGCACGCAAAACTAGTCTCAAAACTTCTTGATACCCAATCACATTTCTCAAGCACAAGTGTTGTTTATTAATGAAGACTAAACCTGACCCGGCACGGAGACGCAGTGTGGATCCGTACTGTTGCTCTTGTTGGTGATGACCAGCGTAGCCACCGCTTTCAGGCAGTAATTTCCGCCACTTGAGACATCGAAAAGGAATTTTTCATCTGTGATCACCGAACTAGTGACCTGGACATGAGACGGATGAAGAAGAGTTTGTCAGTACGACCAAAATCTGTATAAAAGTTATTAGCTTTTTAAAAAAAAAAAAAAAATTTTTATCCGCTAGTTAATTTCGCTCCTTACGTTCTGCTCGTCCCCTTTCTTCCAAATTTGAAGTTTTACGTTAATGTGATTTTGGAGCTCTCTGAAGAAAACTTCGATTTGGCCAACACCTTGAGTCACGCTTATGTCCGGAGCCAGCAGCACAGCTGAGTGATGGGGAAAAAAACAAGAAGGTTAAAAAGAAGGTTTTCTTTTTTTTTTTTTTTTTTTTAACAAAATCGATAAGACGTGTGATGACAGCTTCCAGGTTTGACTTGATCACACTGTAAACCGGAATAAGTTGGCAAACCTTGAACAGTTTGAGGTACAAATTTTTTAAATAATGTAAACAGAACTATAATTTTTTGAGTTTGTTGAACTTGTTGCAAATGAGATAAATACCTGCAGACCACCCGGCCCGGGAATCGAACCCGGGCCTTTCACATGGCAGATGAAACACCCATCACTGAGGAACCAGTGCTCTGTAGATTTACTTATGATTACTTAAACTATCCCGTTTGTGATACGAGAATGTGCCATATTATTACAGATCTTCAGACCAATCAGAATTGAGAATTCAGCTCTCGGGGATGTTAACGTGTTAATCGTGCTAATATGACAGTGTATCGTCGGTTGTCCAGGGTAGCGTAGCGGAGACTCACTGTCCCTGCGGTTGAAGGGCTTCGGGAGAGGAGACGCCAGCACCGAGTCGTTACACCATGCTAGCACCGTGATGTTGTAATCGGAGTCCGAGCTCAGGGCGAGGGTCAGGTCACACTGGGTGTCTGAGATCTCTCTGCACGAGTCTTCGTCCTGCCACCTGCTCTGCATGTATTCAAACTCCCTGCACAAGGAAACAGAACTATCATGAAGTCACGCGTCTCAGGAGCAACTCATTCCTGCAGCGGTATTAAAGGCGTGTATCTTGACACCCATGCAATTAAAATGATTAACCTGCAAAATATGTGTCAGTTTCTTTGGCAAACAGTGGAATTAATTAACCTTGCAATTAACGAGTCACATTCGTACGTCATTGGATGGTATTTTAAACCTTTAGAATGAGCACAAGAGGTGAAGCCCTGCATCTGAACACGGTTAACAATGTGATGATATATTTCACTGTAAGCGCCCCATCACTAATGACTAAGCAGATATAATTAAGGATGGAGTTTTTTGTTTTTTTTTCCCCCTCACAGCCAAATTCCTCATAAATTACTCGATCAGGTTCAGCAACAATGGTGCAAGAAAACAAAACAGAAAGTGAATGAATTAGTTTAAAATGTACTTACTGTAGTACTTTGTTCTCAAACCCTGTTAAAGAGAATATAAGGAATGTAAGCTCTATAGATTATTTTTTTTAATCTGACTGCTTTTGCGATTTATAAAGTTCAGCTGATTTATATCATCATATTTCATGATTTCAGTTTTTTAAATTGATTCATTGATAGAATTTTCTTTTCTTTTTTTTTTTCTTTTTTTTTTTTTTACTTGCAACACTTTCCATAGAGCTTGGTTTTATTAATGAGTATTGGTTAATTGAAGAAGAAAAAAATTATTTAAATTCATAATTTTATTAGAATCCTTTACTGTGATTTTTCAATGGATTTATTTCTAAATATATTTTTAGTTTAATTCATAAGAATTATTATTTACATTTATTATTTACTATTTTATTTATTTGAATAATTATCAAAATACATTTTTAACTTTTAATTTTTAATTAACCACTTCTATTTATGTATATATTATTACTAGTACCATTTCCTTAAAATAGGAAATATTAAGAAGTATATTTTCAAATACTTAATAAATAAATAAATAGATAAATAAATAAATAAATAGACAGATACGCAGAATTATTGTAAAAAAAAAAATTATATTCTTGTAAATTTACTTGATTTGAGTACAGATTAGAAAAATTCTTACATTCACAAACGCTGCATGAACACAAACTGCTGCTGCCAATATGTTTTTGATTTTAAGCAACTATAATTCTATCTGCCTAAAACGATGAGAAAGTGTTTTTATTTTTATCACTGGTCTAAAACGTACAATATTATGAACACAGAGCTATAATTCATTGAATTTTTTTTTTTTTTCATAATGATGTGAAATGGCTAATAAAAATGGTAATAAAACGAATAAATGATTATGTGGAGGTGAATTGGTTTAGTCCTGACTTCTAGTTGTGAGTGACAGTAGGGGGGATGCGGAATTAGTCGATTGTCGATTTCAAGATAAACAACGATGGAGGGAGAAACGCCAAAGCTGTCAGGTGCCCAATTTAGAAAAAAGATCAAAGAGGAGAAACGAGCAAAAGATAAAAGGTATGCAACAACGTTCTCTCTGTAGGATGACTGTATCATGTCAATGAAGTTCTAATGATGATTCGTGTTATAACGTTAGGTTTGTTAGCCGTCTTGCTAGCCTGGTCCTGCAGATGAGGAGCTGGCAGAGCCCAGAGGTGGTCTCGCCCAGGGAGTCAATCAGTGTGGAACCGCCACTGAAGCTGTGGCACGAGTGGCATCACTCTGGTTTGATTCTCCGGGTTTTGAAATCAGAATAAAATCATTCAATGTGACCTGGGTTTTTTTTTTCTTTTTTTTCCCCTTTTCACCTTTACAATTGTAGAACATCACTTCATGCAAAAGAGAAATCTGTCAGTTGGTTTTCAAACTACAGATTAGAGTGAAAAATGTGAAGAGCTGAATCGCTGAATTTCCAAACTGTGAAAGACGGAAGACAATTTACATAAAAAAATTTTTTTTTTTAAACCTTGAAGATTCCGGATGCTCACTGAGTCTCTGAATGAGGATTGAGCTTTTTCTTACTTCATTTGAACGTTTAAGGTAAACATTTGGTCATTTTTGGACCTTCTAGGAAAGACATGGTTGTCATTAGGGAGTTAAGAGGAAATATCCTTGAAGATATAACTTGAAGACGTCCTGCGTTATACTGTATGGTGCCAGTTAAAAGTTAATCCAAAGTAACAAAAGTTTTGTTTAAAACCATCTAAACCGCAGTATGACATCACACATGCAATTATGTAGCTAATTAGCTTAAGTGTGTCTGAAGGAAGCTTTTTGTCCACCTTTTGATTTGAAGACTTTTTTTTTTATTTCAAGACATTTGCACAGTACTGAGCGATAAATATTTACCATGGTAAGAGGATTTTCTGTTGAATTCCTTTTACTTATTACATACATAATATAACTACATGTAGATATATAAAATACATTACAGATACAAGATACTCAGTGAACAGAAATGCATAGTCATTGTAAAAAAAAAAAAAAAAAAATTGTAAAAGGACATTCTAGTAATATACAGAGTAAGCCAAAGAAAAAAGAATATACACTTCAGGAAAAAAAAAATAGTATGATGTATATTATATTAATATAAATTCATAATATTATCAGATTTTACAAGATATACCAGTTTTTCTTTTCCTGAAGTGTGTATACTTTGCTTTTTTGGAGCTGACTCTCTATTGACTATATATATATATATATATACTACTTACATACTAACTTTACAACACTTTCTGAAGTTGCTCCAATACAATAAAGACTTAATATATTAGTTAATTGTTACTTAAATTATGAATTAATTGCTTAGTTATAATAATAATAATAATACTTATTGTTGTTGTTGTTGTTATTATTATTATTATTAATAATACTAATAATAATAATAATAATAATACTTATTATTATTATTGTTGTTTTATTATTATTATTATTAATGATATAATATACATAATAATAATAATAATAAAACAATTTCTATTCTGGTGTTACGAGAAAATAATCAACAACGTTGTGGTGTGATGAACCAAAGAAAGGATTATTACAGTAAGTGGATTATTATCCTATAACAGCACCTCCTGTAGTGTTTAATTTCTCCTCCACCCAAGCAGGATGTTAAAAAATGATACAAATGTTTAGCTATTAAAAATTAGACATGGTCCATATATCCATCTTTACTTACTTACACTTAACGTTCTGGAACGAGTTAGCTCCAGTTCTCACAGCAACTATAAACAATAATCATCTTTTGCTCTGACTTTTGCAGAACATTCCCACTGACACTGGAGACTCCTTCCTTAAATATTAAAGAATCACCTCCTTACAGAAACCTTCAGCGTATCATGACAGTTTCTATAGAAATGATAACATACTGTATTAGAATGAGATGTGGTTTGCAGCTGCACTTCTGTCTGAGCCGCTGTTAGAGAAAATCAATCGACACCATTTCTTATGACTAACCAGAATCGAGAACTCAAATGAAAGCAATTTGAATCAAAGCATATATAATGTGAAATATATGAGATCAGATCGGGTGTGTTTAGCGAGGCTGGACTGGTGGTGAAAATCTGCCTTCTTAATTGTTAGAATTTCTGTTTTGCTTAATTATAGCATCTACTAAAGTTTAGTAACATATTGACGTTGTCGATTCACTGCTCATTATTGATATGATAAATTCTTTCTTTTATTAATGCTAAAGTGTCAACAAAAGCGGTAATTATTTGGTTTAATATGAAGTACTGGATATGTTTCAGTTGGATGAGTAACTATCACTAACTTTAAGTCAGATTTTTGTACCACGATGCTGAATATTTAATGTAACACAACATCATGTAAGAGAAGACCGTTCAGACTCGCGATAGCAGAGCGAAAGTGACTTACAGTATCTCTAAGTACCATGAGCTGATCCCTCGGACTCGGACTACTCCAGCAGAAGCCTCGCGCTGAACTTTACAAACCAGGAAGTAAACAACAGTTGTGCATTTTCTCACCCCTGATACTTGACGGTGTAGTTGACGGAGCGGCAGGTTTCCTTCAGAGAGCTCCACTTCAGGACGTGCCTCATGTTCTCCGACTGCATCGAGACGTTCAGCAACGGGGGCAGCAGCAGAGCATCTGGAGACAGACAGGAGGTGTCGAGATCATTGGCTCTCACCTCACCTTCTCGAATTTGGATTGTATAATAGAGCAGCTGGTTCAGTACGATGAAGGTGAAATAAAGCACAATAGACTGTAGGGAGTTTCATGTTCAGATGCTGGCATTTAATCCTGACTGCTTCCTGATCCATGATTGACATTTCCTTTAATTACAGTAATGTGTTTGTTTGTTTTTTGGTTTGGTTGTTTGTTTGTGGATCTTCTTCTTTTTTTTTTCAGTTTTGTTTTTGTGTTTGTTTGTTTGTTTGTTTGTTTGTTTGTTTGTTTGTTTTTGAGCGGCCAGACAAACAAATGTTTACTACCACGCGTTAATCTTGTTTTTTGGTTTGGTTGTTTGTTTGTTTGTGGATCTTCTTCTTTTTTTTTCAGTTTTGTTTTTGTGTTTGTTTGTTTGTTTGTTTGTTTGTTTGTTTGTTTTTGAGCGGCCAGACAAACAAATGTTTACTACCACGCGTTAATCTTGTTTTTTGTTTGTTTGATTTCAAATATATCTATTATTTCAAATGTTCCCCATCGTTTCTATATATTCGTTGACGTCGGTTCACAGTTGCGACCAGATATTAAGCCGCACCGGTTACTTATATATGTACTGTTATATTTGAGCGAAATCCGGGTGTGAAAATGAGTCCGAGCCTCTTTTTTACTACATCACATAATCCACATTTAGGTACCGAAAATAAAGGATTCGGAAGAAATGTGCGCAACTCAAATCACCCAAGATGCAACGCAATATCTGTTCTTGAGATGACCAGTCACAATTATTTTTCACAATCTAAGAATGAAATCGTTCGAGATTCAGTTGATTTTCTGCTGCCAGTATCTACACATCTCATCGTCATTTCCTTTCAAACGGAACATCACAGAACAGTTTCATGCGTCAGGATCAAAACTCCACTTCTTTCTCACGTAAACCAAACGATCACCTTTAAATCCGAACTAAGACTTTTATCAATGAAATTTCTTGAAGACTGCTTCATGAAGACTTCTTCATGAAATTATGAACATCATCGATATACGACATACGCTGTATGCATACTGTGGCTTGAACAATTCTAGAATGTTCCAGTATGATGACGTTCATGCATCAGGTACAGTCACCATCATCTCCGCTTTCATCGAAAGTTCTGAAATTCACCAAAACAGAATCAGAAATGGTTTGCACTTCTAAACAAGACAACCACCACTGAAGGCACAAACAGGTTCTCCAAGTCCGAACACCTACAGGACAGGACAGTAATTACCCTTCATAGCCTGCTTACATCATTAGAAACTGATGGAGTTGCCAGAGCGAGATCTTACCCCAGGTTATTGCTCAAGAGCAGCAGGTTAGTTGATTCCTGAGATCTTTCCGTGACAGCTGCTTGTAGGACTAGTCATGTTTTCTGCCTCGGGCCGAGTTCACACGAAGCTTTCTTCATCACATTGACAACCAACTCAACCCTTTCTATCGGTGTACTCGTTCCTGTACGATCAGTGATAGCAGGGTTCGGGTTCGGGTTAAACTTGTGGCTGAGCTAAAAGTTGAAATCTGGTTAAGGAAACAGGAATCCGTCTAGTCTAAAACAGGATCTTGTCTTTTCACTTTCCTTGCGTCTCCTCTGTAAATAAGAGGTCCCCAGTCGATGCAAGCTCATTCTGAGCTGTTCTCTGATTTCACGCACTGCGTAGACGGGGACGGAAGTACGGATTTGATACGGAAGGGTATAGCTCTAAAGGCATTCTTGATCATCTTCCTGAAAGTCCAGAATCTTGGTCCAGTGGGCGACCTCAGCATTCATCCCACAATCTTGGTCCGCTTGCATAGTAACATTTCACAGAAATAGTTCCGTAAACCCCGGGCTGGGTTCGATTCCCACCGCCACGCTGAGTGGGCTTTGCATGTTCTGCCCATGCTTGGTGGGTTTTTCTTCAGGTTCTCCGGTTTTTCCTCCCACAGCCCGAAGACATGCAGACCAGGTTAATTGGTGTTCCAAAAAAAAGGAAGCTGGTCGTGTGTGGATGCGTGTGTGTACAGTACGTGTGCGCCCTATAATGGATTGGCACCCCGTCCAGAGTGTTCCCCACCTTGTGCCCCAAAGACTCCACATCCCCCGCGAGCCTGTATACAGGACTAAACGGTATAGTGAATGAGTTCCTTATACAGACTCTTAAGCCTCATGAATGACGCAGAGGGGGTATTCGTTTGCGCCAACCCGAACCCTAATTCAAGCCCAACCATCCTGGTAGTCTTTCGGACGCCCCCGTCGAGGGGTGACCATAGCGGACCATCCCCTCTGCACAACAACTTGTTACAGGTTTTACGCCGGACGCCCTTCCTGACGCAACCATCCCATTCTATCCGGGCTTTGGACTGGCACTGCACGTCTGGACGTTGGCTGGGAGTCGAACCCAGTGAATCCAAAAATATGAATAAATATGAATTTAAAAAAATTCACACCCCTGTACTGCACGTACCGACCCATACCTCATTTGTTGTTTATTGTAAACAGGCTAATTAGGCATTTCGTTGACTTCCTAAATGCACCCTGCACAATGGCAATCGAGCTGAATCTAATTGAATCTTAAGTAATCTGATCTGATCTAATAATAACTGGAAACACCAGTCTCACACTGGAGAACACACAAACGTCATGCACCCAGTCATGGGTTGGGATTTGTTCCCCTGACAGGGCTAAACCCCGAGCCTCCATGGCCAAACCTAGTGCTGCAATTAAACTATTTAACTCCTAAACAAATTATGACTTATTATTAAACCATCATTATTATTATTATTATTATTATTATTATTATTATTATTAGGACTGACACATTCCACAACACACCTTATAGATTTGTTTTTAGTTTCAGCATGAATCACTGATATTAATCACTTCTGACTGTGGAGGTACATGCGACTCGGATCGTTATGCTACTGTACTGCCTGAGACAAAAGTTGTTTTTTTTTTTCCTTTTAATCGATTTCGTCTTCGTTCGAGGTGTGTGTGTGTGTGTGTGTGTGATTTAATAAATTTTGTTCACTTTGTTTTATAAACAAAGTATAACTGGAATAAAACTGTAGGATAGTTTTGTATTCAGTTTGACATATTTAAAAATATATGTTTTATAATAATAATAATCATCATCATCATCATCCTCATCATCATCATCATAATAACTATAAAAATGTTATAGTAATGTTTAATATTTCAGTAAATAATAACGTTTTAAAAACGATAAAACGTGACGTTTCACTGAGATTCCCTCACTAACCCAAGTAACATAATATTAACAGTTTTATTTGGCGTAATAACTTGAATCATTTCCTTTATATGTCTTTAGCTTCGATTTGCAGCAGACAATGTGGTGTCCAGTTCGTGTGTGGAAACGGTTCACACTCCTGTAAGGGAGGAAGAAACCCTCCAGAGATGTGATGTGCTGGGGATTCAGGACATTCAGGTGGTCATGTGACTTCGTTTTATCGCCGCATCACGGTGCCGAGCCTCGACCTGAGCGACCCGAAGCAACCTGGATCTCCGGGGGCTTGTACGGTGGACACTATGCATGATGGGAGCGTCGCTTCGTTACAGCGCTTCCCTTCTTGACACCTTCTGGACACTGACTCTGGAACAGACTCGATCGGGACTCATCAGACGAGTCACATGACCTTTTTCCTGTCTCTAAAACTTGAAGAAATTGTGGGAAATGTTAGGAAAAAAAATTTGTTGTTGATTTTTATTTATTTATTTATTTATTTATTTATTTATTTATTTTATGAAATGAACGTTGCTTTGTTGCAAGGTGTAATTTCCACTTTGATCATTTCACTCGAAAATCATGTCATTAAAGAATGCGGTTTATATTTCTTTTTTTCTTTTATTTTCCTGTTTTTGTTTAGTTTTTTTTTTTTTAGTTTTGTATTTTACATTGCACGTACTGTACTGTACTGTACGTCTTCCCAAATGCCAGGAGGAACTGAGGGGATCAGTCGACATTGTTAGGTGTCTGAATTTTGCGCCTAAAACTCATAACACATTTATCTTCTTCTATTCCATCCTTCACTAATGTAACACGTTTCGAATTGTATTTGTCACGTACACAGCCATACGCAGATTTGTATGATACGTGGTGAAATGTTTACACGACTGTTCGTGACCTGAAAATGGAAAGATGATAAAATGGAATCGGAAGGTAGAAAGATTTTACTGAAATGAAACAGAAATTGCAGTAAGGGAAAAAATATATATATATATTTTTTAATGACCCAGCTGAGTTTTCCTGTAGCAGTGGTACTTTTAAATATTTCTGAACTTACGGCTGAGAGTGAGAGCGATGATGAGGAGGGCAGCGGTCACAGTCTTGAGTGAGCTCCTCTTCTGGAACATAACCTCCAAAACCTGCTCAGCGGCCCCAGCAACCTCCTGCCAAGTTCTCCCTCTCCTCTGACCAGCAACCCTTCCACCATAAATCCAAAACATCCAGCAGAATGTGTGTGTGTGTGTGTGTGTGTGTGTGTGTGTGTGTGTGTGTGTGTGTGTGTGAGAGAGAACGAGATAAAGCAGCTCTGAATTTTGAACCTTGAGAGACACAGTGTGTGTGTGTGTGTGTGTGTGTGTGTGTGTGGAGGTTGAAGTGTGTGCAGGTGGAATGTAGAGGTGATGAAGTCATTAGGCTGCTGACCTGTAAGACCTGTTTAAGCCCCGCCCACTGTTCAAACCTTCATTTATTGAGAGCACAAAGAGATGTGTGACGTTACGTTCCTGAGAGGAACAGCCGCCTGCAGTCTGGACTGGTTACAGGCTCGAGTTAGGAACCTGGCGGCGCCGTTCAAAAGAACGTTCCGGAAAACACCTTTCGTGTTTTTGTGACAGGAAACATGAATACAGAGTCAGAGACATCAATGGAATCAGGGGTAATGAAGGTTTATGCAAATTAGTCTGACTGAAGGAGGTGTGGCCTGTGTGTGTGTGTGTGTGTGTGTGTGTGTGTGTGTGTGTGTGTGTTAGTCTCAGTAAAGGGGGTGTCTCCCGTGTGTGTGTGTGTGTGTGTGTGTGTGTGTGTGTGTGTGTGTGTGTGTGAGTTATGGAGGTGTGGCTTATGTGTGTGTGTTAGTCTTAATAAAGGGGCGTGTCCTGTGTGTGTGTGTGTGTGTGTGTGTGCGCGTGCGTGTATGTGTGTGAGTTATGGAGGTGTGGCTTATGTGTGTGTGTTAGTCTTAATAAAGGGCCGTGTCCTGTGTGTGTGTGTGTGTGTGAGTGTGCGTGTGTGTGTGTGTGTGTGTGGGTGTTCGTCTCAGTAATGGGTGTGTGGCCTGTGTGTAGTGTGTGTGTGTGTGTGTGTGTGTGTGTGTGTGCGCGTATGTGTGTGAGTTCTGGAGGTGTGGCTTATGTGTGTATGTTAGTCTTAATAAAGGGGTGTGTCTTGTGTTTGTGTGTGTGTGTGTGTGTGTGTGTGTGTGTGTTTCAGTCTTAGTTAAGAGTTTGTGGCTTTTGTGTGTGTGTGTGTGTGTGTGTGTGTGTGTGTGTGTTCGTCTCAGTAATGGGTGTGTAGCCTGTGTGTGTGTGTGTGTGTGTGTGTGTGCGCGTGCGCGTATGTGTGTGAGTTATGGAGGTGTGGCTTATGTGTGTGTGTTAGTTTTAATAAAGGGCCGTGTCCTGTGTGTGTGGTGTGGGGGGGGGGGGGGGACTAGCACAGAGAGAGAGCACACTAGCAGCACAACACACACACACACATACGTACACGCAAATAAAATACCCACTGATTACTGTTATAATCCTTATTATTATTATTACTATTATTACTATTATCATTATTATTAGTGTGTACATATATGTACTGTATATATGCTCTTTTTTTTTTTTTTTAATAATGTGTCTTATCGCTAAGGTTTGTCAATACGAATGTAAACATTTGTCAGGCCAATAAAGCACCTTTGAATCTTGAAACTAACTTAATCCTCCACTACGAATAATGAGATTTTGGCGTCTGTGTGTCTGCATGTATTTGATGATGTCTGTCATGTCAACCGTCCTCCAACAGATGGCGATAGAGAGAGCGTGAGAGGGAGATAGCGAACACAAGTGTTGTAGCCTTTCGCTCGGAGTGTGGACTTTGAGTTTTGATGATAAACCATTAACCAGGCCATAAAGCCATAAACGCTGTAACGTTAGAAAAACCCATCATGGTGTCTAACGTACTGTACATATGACACAGTTTCACTATGAAACCAAAACACTGAGCTCAGTGTAATTCACCCTGACGAAACGCATTACTCACTCAGATACTGATGGATACTGAAGAGCTGTTGACAAAACTGCACTTAATTTAAAGGAAATCCCCAGAAGTGTAAAAGGAGGAGTCTCATATACGTACATAGAAATGAAGCATTGAAGTAGTGTTTGGACTTTTCTGGTGTCTGGTTGGTGTCTCTCAACACAGCCATTAAAACGATCCCACAGTTTACACCAGTGGCTTAGTGGTTCACTTGCACCTCCAGGGTCCGGGTTTGAGTCCCACCTCGGGGTCTGTGTGCATGGAGGTTGCATGTTCTTGGTGGGTTCTTTCCAGGTACTCCAACAGTCCAAAGACATGCAGATTAGGCAGCTAATTGGTGTAATTGACCTCAGAGTGTGGAGGGTTGTGTGAAGGTTGACCAGAGGTTCCACCACGGTCGTAAAAATGGGAACAAATGCAATGGTCACCATTGGCCTCCACAATCCCTACAGTAGGTGAACTACAGACATTCCAAGATGTACAGTATATAATTCTTAAGTAATCCCTAATGATGCTGTGTTTCTCCAGGATGGATAATAATTCAGTAACACAGGACTTTTGTACTGATGATTTATAAATCTTTACCCCAAAAGATGCATCAGTAGGTCTTAATATCCAGCTACCTACTCTAAATGAGCTACATCCTTTAGGTCGTCAAAATACTCTATAGAACGGAAGTATCTTCCCATCAGATCGGCGAGAAATATTGCTGTTTCATTTTGTCATCGTCTTTGACCTTCATATTTCATTGACACACAAGTACACAACCCCTCCCGCCATCCATCATCCCTGCTCAAAGCCAAACATGGTTATCTGTGTCATTAAAAGACGGGGAAGTGTCCGTCCACGGTTCCACGCTTGTATCGTCGTCATCGAGAGCACAGTGGGCGCGCAGGGTGTGGCGCTCAGGTTTATGACCCTCCGTAAAGGCTAAAGTCCGGTGAAATAATTCCAGTCTCGGTGATTAGCAGCTCAGGAAGCAGACGGAGGAGACAGTTTTAAGGCTTCATAAGGCCGGTCTGTGGTTTATCATTTCGAGCTCGAGAGGAAAGTCAGGGTGAAAATGTCGACAGCGCTGGAAGTGACCGGGTTCTTGCTAGGCGTCGCGTCTTGGTTGGTAACAGGCGCCGCTTTGGCCAACGACTACTGGAAGGTTTCATCGTTCTCCGGTACCGTCATCATTTCAAGCCGTCAGTACGAGAACCTGTGGCACAGCTGTGCCGAAGACAGCACCGGGATCGCCGACTGCCGAGACTTCCAGTCCCTGCTGGACTTGCCAGGTGCGCCAGTTCATTCGCTAACAACCGAAACGGAGAAGAATTTAACATTACCGAATATTTAGATAGGAATTTTTGGGGAGATTAAGGTTTGGCTATTCAGTGTAACGAAAAACTAGTGGCTTTTTTTTTTTTTTTTTTTTTTTTATCAATAAAACCTTTAAATTAAATGTGAGACGTTCAAGGTTAACTTCTCAAGAACGACTTGGCTTTGGGCCGCCATTTTGTGTCAAAGTCACATGATAAGGATCTGGCGAGAAGGACAAAGCCCGCCTTTTTTTTCCCCTCTTTTTTTTTTTTTTTTAAGTACAACTCTTTTTTTTTTTTTTAATCAACATTTATTACAGTCCTCTACAAAAAGTCGTATTTTTGATTCAAATATTTACAAACAAAAAACAAATATAATGAAATCATTACACAAATAAAAAATTCAGATTTCAAATTCGAAACTTTTGTAAAAAAAAAAAAAAAAAAAAAGTAGACTTTACCTGTATAAAGTATGTTTGTCATCCATGTTTATGTCATATGTTTTATTTTATATTATATAATATTATTATATTGTTTATAGTTATATTATTATGTTTATTATCTATATTCAACAAAGCAAAAACAAACAACATAGAATTATGGTTTAATCAACTATTACTGCATCCGTCCGGTTTTCCTGGTACTGTCATTTAGAAGTAAGGAATGAAACGCTCTTTGTTGTGATGTAGTCGTTTGATAAACTCTAAAGTCGATTACTATTTCCTTATACGAACATGTCCAGATACATGTGGTGTATTCTTCTTACAGAAATGTGTATACGATTATGATTTTTTTTAAAACTTTTATTAAAGAATGATGTCATTATGTTCACCACTTTATTGTCTTGTTAAATGTTGTGCGACCTGCAGTACTGTATTTGCACTTACTTGTGTTAAAGTTGTTCCTTCACTAGCGTCTCTTTGTCTTTAGGGAAATAAAGGGTTTGAAAAAAAAAACACCAAACTTTTGATCGATTAAAAGAAAAACTTTAAAAACCATTAAACTAATTTCTATTTCTAATGAAATCCAAAAACGTTTCATAATCTCCTTGTTGGCACTAAAAAAAAAAAAAAATTTTTTAAGTTCACCTTTATGTCGGTTCTCACCTTCTGTCCAGCCTTCGTCCAAGCATGTCGGGCTCTGATGATCATCGCCCTCATCTTGGGCCTCCTCTCTATGATCGTATCCATCATGGGCCTGAAGTGCATCACAGTCGGGAGCTCTAGCGATCAGACCAAGGCTAAGATCTCTGTCGCTGGTGGCGCCATCTTTATCCTGGCAGGTCAGTTCATCCAAGTGTTTTATTATGATTATTATTATTATTATTA
>QNUK01000083.1:1769201-1784201 GCA_013621035.1 Clarias magur | reverse complement strand
AGCACAGTACAGAGGCGAGACATTATTCACACTTTAATCTAAGTATTAATTAAATCTCAGTTTCGTCAGTTATATTATGACGGGATCTGTAAATGTGATTGTAACTCCAGGATCAGGTATGTGTGTGTGTGTTCAGCACACACAGTCCCACGAGGCGTGACTCTGTTCAGCGTCGTCAGTAATCTCACCCAGTGCTGACCAAGGGGAACCGACCCAATCCGCTCAGCGAAGGCACTGCGGCTACAGGAAGTACACTGCTGTGTGTGTGTGAGATGGGGGGGGGGGGGGGGTTGTTAACCTGATTAGCTGAGCAATAACTCTGGATACAAATAGCAGCTTCATACTGCTTGTGCGTCTCTGTCTCTGTCTCACACCTCAGCGGGATCAGCTGGACCAGGTACAGACATGGCGTATTGTGAATATGCGTTCAGACGTGGCACTATGAGATCATCAGCATTTTTTTTTTTTTGAGGCGAGGAGGTTTCCAGTCAGTTCATCGGTAATTAACGAGTCAGAAATAATATTTTATATTTATGTCAAAAAAATCCACCACCGTAGATGCTTCAAGTGTGTCCCAATGTGGGGACAGCAAGTTTATCCTAGATGTTTTAACAATGTGTGTGTGTTTTTATTAGGGCTGTCAATATTAACGCCTTAGCGCATGCGATTAAACTAGAATGAAATTTTAATGCGTTACTTTAAAAAAAATTTTTTTTTTTTACGCAAATTAATCAGATGACCAAGTTTGACCCTAATGGCCTCCCATAGTGTCGTAGAGCGCTGGCTCAGTTGGTTAAGGCTCTACATTTTTTATTTTTGGATCTGAGGATCTGTGTTTCGGTGGGGTTGCTACACCTCTAACTACCCAGCCACAGCGTGCATCGCCGTCCCATTCGAGAGACTTTAATGTAGCATTTATTGACTGTTAATGTTTGAGATATTATCTGCTTCCTCTAATAATCTGCTTCCTCTAACTGGTTTGTCGTGCATGTTGTTTATTCCAACGTCACACGTGCATAATACAAGTAGATCTGAAAACGTAAACCTGAGTATTTTAACACAAATGTGTTTTTGATGTATTGGGGGTATTGTTTTGGTTAATTTATTTCCAAATCTATGGTAAAAAAAAAGAAAAAAAGAGAGAAAGTCTACAGTAAGTAGTAAACGTCCACAGGGTGACTCAAACCGAGTTAAATTTAAAGTGTAATGTTTTTGCTTCGGTGAGTGTAAAGTTCAGCAACAATAAGCAACAATAATAAACAATAATATTAATGTAAGGGCTTCATTAATAAATAAATGGTTGCATAATTGTTCAGTTAAATAATGAAATAACTCAATCATGCAATTTTTTTTTTATGTTTGTTTGTTTGTTTTTGTTTGGATTGGGAACGGTGTCTAATTGCAAAAAATAAATAAATACATTTTAAATGGAGCAACAAATTGAAAAGCGGATCTGTGGCTGGAAGTGTGTAAGAATATGACATTAACGTGATTTTATATAAGAACTGATGTTGTTACTTTCTGTAGCTCCTCGTCAGGCGTCACAAAAATGAGTCCGAGGAACGTCATCTTTAAGAAAGCGTGCAAAGACAAGTCGGTGAGAGAGACACGTACAGGACAGTCCAGAACACTACTGCGACATGAAGCTTTAGACGTGAATGGCTAGTGTGTGTGTGTGTGTGTGTGTGTGTGTGTGTGTGTGCGCGCGTGTGTGTTATTCAGGTGACTGTATATATGGGGAGACGAGATTTCGTCGATCATGTTGATTCGGTGGATCCAGTGGGTGAGAATTCTCTCTTTCTTTTCCTCTCCTGATTAATCGACTGGTTTCACTCTAAAGTATACTGTAACTCCGCTCTCTTTATTACAGACGGCGTTGTGCTGATAGAACCCGAGCTCCTGAAAGGCAAAAAAGGTCGATCTCACATCGTTACATTTACATTCGAGTCATTTACATTAGTTTATTTCATAACATGATTCAAGAAACGCTACACTGACGATCAATGAGAGAACAAATGATGATTAAAGAAATGCTCTGCTAATCTCACCCTGTGTGTATAGCGTACGTCACCCTGTCCTGTACGTTCCGTTACGGCCGAGACGACATGGACGTGATGGGCATAGCCTTCCGCAGAGACGTTTACCTCTCCACCCGGCAGATCTACCCCCCCCTACAGGACAGGGAGCAGTGCACGCTCACCAAGGTGCAGGACAAACTGCTACGCAAACTCGGCTACAACGCGTACCCCTTTTTCTTCGAAGTGAGTGCAGCCACCTTTTTTATATTATGTAGATGATTATCCTGGCACCGAACTGGCTGATCAACCAGTTTGAAAATCAGCCGGTAACCTGTCGCCAATTTCAGAAGGAGTCTGCGGGAACTGAACACGGCACACACCGCACACACGGTACACACCGTGCACACACTCATTCCCCAACACCGCTTGCGCATTACAGGAACTCGCTCTAAGCCATCCCCGCATGTCTGGGCTGTTAGAGGGAGTTCCTGGGAGGCCGGCGTTTCAGACGTAGCATGCAGTCTGATCATGGCTAACTGTATATAAAAAGTCTTGCTTTGACTCGAACGCCCCCTCGTATACATGTATACTTCAGTCTATTTCTGTAAGATATCATACAGTACTGTACATCGTGCTCTATCACAGTAAATCCAAAACGATCATGACTATAATTAAAGTGCATAACATTACATCACCGTTACTACGGCAACACCAGTACACATCAGTATTTTGTTATGATGTTGCACCATGATTATAATCATGTAGTATCCTGTTGTATATCTTTTCAGCCACTCCGTTCCCTCTGTTTCAGTTCCCCGACAATCTGCCCTGCTCCGTGGGTCTGCAGCCGGCTCCCAACGACGCGGGCAAGGTGAAGCCGTCATGAGTTACGCTGCTTCTTCATATCTACTGTAACTTCACTCTTATTCAGAAATTCTACAGCAGGAATTATTACGCAATAAAAACATCAGAGAACGTATCACACTCGTGTTAGTCCCAGCGGCTCCAGCGGCTCCACCGGCTCCCGCTATCTCATCGTTGTGTACCTGACTGAACTGATCGCACCGTACGCCCCTCGGCTCGCCTTCCATCAGTACCGGGCTTTAATCTTAGGGCGGCGCCAAAGCTCTGGAACAAACTCGCTCTGAACACCCGGCGCTGTAACTCCGTCTCTGGGTTTAAAGTGGCTGCCAAGATTTTGATCATCTATTAAATTAGTAACTTTAGTACTTTTTCTTTATATAACTTATTTATTTATTTATTTATTTATTTATTTACTTTCTTTCTTTACTTATATTCATGATTTGACTTCTACATAGAGATCACTGATTGATTTTATTCCATATTCATTTGCCAATGCGATCTCGAGACATTGAGGACGCAAATTTGTGAGGAGACTGGTCATATCTCAGGTGATGCCTTAAACTTATTCCTGAGTGACATCATACAGTAGTGTGATGCTTTTTTTTTTCCATTTATCTGGATTTTTTGGAGGTCTTGACATGAAATTCCGCCTTTCCCAAAACGATATCACAACGGCCTCTTTGAACGCACGTGCCCGATGTCCTTCTGGTGCGCCTGGGCAGCGATGGCACAGGTGCTTGGACCCGATCATCATTACCCTTTATGTTCAGTGCAAAGTGTCCAAGAATGCTTGAATGACGCTTATAAGTAAAATGCATTATTATTCATTTATTATGGTATGGAGGCACGTCCATTTCGGACGCTTAAGTGCTGCGCATCCTGCTGTAACTCACCTTGTCCTCTGCTTTCTAACCTTCCACAGCACTGTGCTGTCGAGTTCGAGGTGAAGGCCTTCAGTGCTGAGAACCTGGATGCTAAAGTGCGCAAAAGGTCAGCTTGTCCTACATCAGCTGTGATGAATTGCCTTCGTAATTGATTTTGTCAATCCGTTCATTTAAATGAGCTGCATGTGCTGGGAGATGCCTGAGAAGTCAGGAGTAACTAGCTTAGAAATTCTTATGGAACTACAGTACTCGTCCTGATGTGATGTTGATTTCCTTAATCGAGCTAAAGCAACAATAGTTCTCCTATCGCTCAATGATGCGTGCACTTACTGTACAAATTACAAACACATGGAAGACGCGGTTAGCTAGCTTAGCCATCGACTTGGCATCCAAATCTCTTAAATGCCTCCAACTACTCGGCCGTACTCCGCTGTACCGATGAAGACTCGGACTCTTATCAGACGATGAATGTTCTCGCTATTTTTTATTTTTTCTCCTGCAGGAGTACCGTGAGTCTGATGATCCGTAAGGTCCAGTACGCTCCGGAGAAATCCGGTCCCGCGCCTTCGGTCTCCATCACCCGTGACTTCCTCATGTCTGACAAACCTCTGCGGGTCGAGGCGAGTCTGCATAAGCAGGTTGGTTACCTAAATAACTAAAATCTCTAACAGAATATCCTCTAAATGTCACAGCAATGAGCTAATTTGTATTTATTAAAGAACAAAAGGTCAGACGATTCATCCACTGATATGGTGGTTAATGTTGAACAGCATCCACAACTGTCACTGTACAGCACGGTGACCACTGGTGGAATCGCTCACAATCTTATTGATCAGTGAACGAGTTATTAAATACAGTTTATTGTGACTGATTTGCTATGCAGACTCGACAATCCAGTCTATCACTGTTAACCCCAAAGTTGTTTCTGAGCAAATAGTTTGAGTAATTGGCACTTAATTCTTTTTTTTACTTGATGTACTGCAGAACTTTTGCAGACTGTGATTGGTCAGTTGACGCAGGACACGATTGACTGGACTTGTTTGCTGAATACTGAGAAAGTTGCACCTGGGGCCTCAGTGGCGCAATGGTAAAGCGCTCGTCCTATTATCCCGAGATCGCCAGTCCGATTCCTCTCACAAGCCGGAGGTCTAGAGAGAGCTGACTGGCCCGAGCTCTCTCAGAGGGGAGGGATGAGAGGTACTTAGTGCTTCCACTTTAATCACAGCTCGACAGCCAATCAGGGGCGTCTGTGAGCTGACGCGAGCGGAAGGAGCGGATCGCGCTGTCCTCCGAGGGCGTTACTGCGCCCCCAGCGGTGCGTGAGCGAGCAGTTTGGCTGGCGTCACATGTTCCGGAGGAAACGCGTGATGGTCTTCGGCCCTCCAGGCTGAGTGGTAATAGTGGCATAGCAAATCAGGAGCGCCCCCTAGTGACGGGGAGGAATTGGACACGACTTTCACTTTCAGTGATAAGCATTTCACTGCATATCGTACTGTGTATGACTGTGTATGTGACAAATAAAATTTGAATTTGGACTTAATTAGGGAGAAAATCGGGGGAAAATCCAAAAAGAAAAAGAAAGTTGCACCTTTTTCTTATTTTCAATTCTGTAATTTACCTTCTACTTGGACAAGTACTTTTTTTTTTTTTTTTCTTTTTTTTTCTTCCTGGGAATTATCTATCGTAACATGCTGTTTTAAGAAAAGAAAAATTGCCGTTTTCTGTTTTTCACGAGTTCAGACTATGGCCATTGGCAGTCAACTACAGTAAAGAGGACACCATTGTGTCACTAGGTCTGTTTTAATTGATAGAAAAAGTAAGTAAGTAAATAAGAATATGCTGTAATACATGATGGCGAAAAACCCATTTTGTCCATTTTATGAAAAAACCAAATCTTACTGGTTAAAGATTATTTTGAAATGGTTTTCCTCCTTAACATCTTGTGTTTAAGTTGACTCTACTTGAACAAATAATTTTTTTCTACTGCCAATTACTTAAACGATTTAAAACAATAAGTTCCCGAAAATGGTTTAATTACAATCAACTTCCAAGTGAAGTACATTGCTACAGTTTTTGGTTGATTTTGTTCTGCCAACCCACTTTGGATCACTTTCCTTGCAGACGTATTACCACGGAGAGCCGATCAAGGTGCGGGTCAACATCAACAACGAGTCCAACAAGAATGTAAAGAACATTATCCTTTCAGGTGAGAGCAGATTAATTTACACAAATAGGGTTGGGGTTAGCACAGTGATGGACCTCCGTCAATACTGCTCCTGCTTCTGCTTGTGTGATTTGCAGTGGATCAAATTGCCAACGTTGTTCTTTACTCCAACGACAGCTACATGAAGTCAGTGGCCATGGAGGACACTGGGTATGTCTCTGCACCCATCACAGATACACTCGAGCTATAAAAACGGAGAAGACTTTTATGTATGCAAGCTGTTTTGCTCCAGAGACACCTTGGGCGCAGGTGGCAAAATGGAGAAGGTGTACACGATGCTCCCCCTGCTGGCCAACAACAAGGAAAGGCGAGGAATCGCGCTCGATGGAAAACTAAAGCATGAAGACACCAATCTGGCCTCGTCCAGCATGTGAGCTTCGTGGTTTAAGATGAAGTACTGTACGGATAAAATATTTCTGTTCTCATGTATGGTCTGCTTTACTGCACAGAGTTAAAGAGGGCGTCCTGAAGGAGGTCCTGGGGATTCTGGTGTCCTACAGAGTCACAGTAAAGCTCATCATGGGAGGGTCAGTACGCTCATACTGTAGATATATCTATAGTTTAGTCTCATAAATAAAGTATTCACCCCCCCTGACCTCATCTAAATTTTGGTACATTTGGATCGGGATTTCATCCGTAATATTACAGTGGGAGAGAAAAGCTAAAATAGTTTGCAACATTATTTGTCAATTAAAAGTTTTCAATCGTTGAGTAAGTTTATACCCACCTTTGCAGGGAAAGATTAGTTTTTAGTGCAACCACTAACCATTAGATGACCTGTAACTGGTTATGGAAAGCAGGGTGGTGGTAGCACTGTAAGCGTTGATTAGTGCCATCTTCCCATGTTCTTACTGGAACAGAAACAGGAGTGTTTACAGTACACCGAGACCATGTGACACTTCAACTGCGCACAATTAAATTAATCCTTCGAAATAGTGATTGTGAATTTTGATGGTAACTTCAAGGGAGTCACAACCGTTACCACAGTTGTGCAGTTAACAGTGAAACCTTGGATTACGAGCATAATTCGTTCCAGAAGGGGGCTCATATTCCAAAACACTCGTAAACCAAATAAAATTTTCGAGGGAGATGTTAATTATACTAGTAAGAGACGAGCACTAAGACCCAGCAGGGGAGACGATTGCCCATAATTCCGCCTGCGCAAGAGAGAAAAATCATTGGCTCAGTTGTAATCAGTTGACGCTCGGTGTCAAAATAAGAGGCGCATACGTGATACATGATATTCGACACTCGTAAACCAATACTTGCTCGGTTTCCAATTAAAAACTTATTAAAAATCTTTGCTCGTCTTGCGGAACACTCGGAAAACCATGTTACTCGCAATCCGAGGTTCCACTGTATATATATTTATTTCGTTATTAGAATTTTTTTTTTAAAGATTTATGACGACTAATCCTGAATAATTTAACACAGGCTGTACGAATTTCATAATATGTTTCATCTTTATTTTTCCTAGCCTGGTTGGATCTAGGTGAGTACTGACGTTGAGGTTTGTTGATCTTCCATCAGGAATACGCTACTTTTTGTAGATATACTATACATACAGTAAGAAAGTGAAACTGATCCATTTTGTTTTTCACCGTCAGTGAGATTGGGCTGGAGTTGCCGTTCCAGCTGATGCACCCGAAACCTGAAATCGGTACGCGATAAACACAATTACTTTACTATGGTAATAATGTTTGTTAGGGCTGGGCATTTATTCAAGAAATAATCGAAACAGACCCACAGAACTCCTGAAAGACATAATCTTACCCATGACGATTATTTAGTTTTTTTTTATTCTGTTCATATTTACTCAACTGTATGTGTACATGACCTGTTCCCTATGAAAACATACTACCACACATGTAGAGACATGATTTATTGATTGTTTTTATACATAACTTATTACATGATTATTTTCAGTACACACCTTGTCAGTGATTTATGAGGGGGAAGAAAAAAATTATTGATCAAAAATGAAATAAAATTGATTGTGATATTGACATGAGGACATACTGTATCTCCCAGGACGAGTGTATGTTAATCTTTACACTTCTGAGCTGTTTGAAAATGACGTTATACAGTAAGTCTCCTACATACGAACATTCGAGTTACAGACTTTCGAAGATATGAACATGTTTAATTGCAGAGGTTCGAACGCATGTCTGGAGTGCAATGTATGGAGCTGGATACCCAGGATGCGTCTGGAGGCGAGCGTAAAAAAGCAGCGTCAATAAAGCTGGTATTGCTATGAAGCGCCAAGCGATAAAGAGACAAAATGCAAATAATTGAGCGATATGAATAGACGTCAGACATCACTTGTTTTTTTTCACATGAATTGTTCGACCAGACGCATGATTTTAAAGGACAAAATCATGGAACATGTTAGTATTTACACTGTGTATAGCTGATTGTGTTAGTATCCTCGTACCTAGACAATGTTTGTTGGACTTGCAAACAAATTGGACTTACAAACACGCTCTGGGAATGGAATCTGTTCATATGTTGGGGACTTACTGTACTGTATTCTATTTGGTTTTAAAAAGCTATGCATTTTCATTGAGAAAGAAAAGATATTTAATGATATAATGAAGTAGTAACTACTGCATATTTAGCTGAACTCGACATGTGTGATCAGAGCTATATATATATATATATATATAAGTTGCTGCATTTTTTTTTTATATTAACTTCAAGAAAGAGAACAAAGGATTTAATGATTAAATAATTGGTTATACTGTAGCTGCTGTGATGTAAGACGTTAAGTTTTGAACATAACCAAATGTTGGTTCATAAATAAATTATAATTAATGGCAAATAAAAAAAAATATATATATACAGTATATATTTGTGTATATACTCAAATATGTGTGTGAGTGTCTGTATAACACTGTGTATTCAATTGACTAATCTTTTCTGCTTGTCTCTGTTGCTTCCTGAAGTGAGAGAAAGGTCAGTGTCTTTCCTTTTTTACAAACGGGTATAATTTCTTTCTCTGTCGCAACGTTCACTTTTCTTTTGCGTCATGTGCAGTGAGACGGATGACGACGTGGTGTTTGAAGACTTTAAGCGCTCTTTTATGAAGGGGATGACGGAGGATGAAGAAGAAGGGAACATCTCTGCCGGGGAACCTTGAGAAACCTTCGAGGAACCGATTGCTATCTGAGCCAGACAGCAGCGAGAGGGAGACGGAGAATGTCTGAAATACACCGAGACGACGAGTTGTGGTGCAGTAGGGGGGGGAAAAAAGTCGGCTCTGGCTTTTAATCATTGATCATTTGGTTTATGTTTAATAGTTTTTGAAAAAATATATATATATAATTTTTTTTTTTCAAATTGGCAAAGAATTTTAAGCTTTTAAGTAACAGGAAGCAGATAAAATAGATATAGGGTTTGTCTTGTATCTGCAAGAAATATCTGTATCTATTGTTTTGTCATTTTAAAAGGTTCTTTATTACAGTATCATTTAATAAAAATGAAATGTCTCAGGAATTTGTCTTGCTTGTAATTATCACTTTAAGATGATCTGGTTTTACATCGCAAATTCAGCCTTGATCATATGTGTGTGTGTTTCATCATAGTTCCAAGTTGATCTCTAGTTTTAGGTCTAAAATTGAGGTTATTCATTCATTTTTATGATTTATTCATTATTGTTCCAGTCAAACCTGAGCTGGAGAACTTGTCATGAAATTTCTGATAAATATAGGCGTAAAAGCGATACATACTGTACACACAATCATACACCAACACCGCTTGCACATTACAGGGACTTGGCTGGGAGTTCGTGTCCTGACCTCGTTCCAGGCCGTTTCCACATGTTTGACCCATTAAAGGAGTTCCTGGGAGGCCAGAGTGTGCAGAAAAAAAGACCCTAGTTATAAGAGTAATAACATTCTTTATTTCTCTGTTCTGTGGAAGTTATTACTCTCATAACGATGCTCTTATATTCTGGGCACTCAAAGTCCCGGATTGACTTGAACAGTCAATGTATACTGGAAGTATATTTCATAGATGTAAGAAATAGTATGTTAATCGTCAGCTTTGTTTTATTCTTTGTTTTATCCCATTAAGAAGAATATAAAGGGACTGTGTTACCATTTTCTAACATAATTCCTCAATTAATGGTCTGTTTCAAGTCCTTGTCCTAATCCATTCTGTGTACAATTTAGGATAATCCAACTTTGTACAGTATGTTGTAGCTTCTATTTCTTTATAGTTTACTTTCTATTAGCGGTTTCTTTGTGGATATAGTGTGAATTTTACAGAATTACATTTAAGTTCGCTAGGTAACACTAGAACAGCACTGTTCCTTAAACTCACTCACTCACTCACCATCCATACCACTTTATCCTGTATTCAGGGTCACGGGGGCCTGGAGCGTATCCCAGGAGACTTACGGCACAATGCTGGGTACACATGGGTACAGTTTTTTTTTTTTTTTCCCCGATTTTCTCCCTAATTTAGTCGTGTCCAATTCCTCCCCGTCACTAGGGGGCGCTCCCACATTAATGCTACTACTACCACTCAGCCGGGAGGGCCGAAGACTACCACGTGTTTCCTCCGAACCACGTGACGCCAGCCGACCGCATCTTTTCGAACTGCTCGCTCGCGCACCGTTGGGGGCGGCGTAACACACTCGGAGGACGGCGCTATCCGCTCCCTCCGCTGCGCGAGCTCACAGACGCCCCTGACTGGCTGTAGAGCCGTGATTAATGTGGGAGCACTATGTACCTCTCATCCCTCCCCTCTGAGAGAGCTCGGCCAATCAGATCTAGACCTCCGGCTGCGAGAGGTTACAGCGTCACCCGGGATTCGAACTAGCGATCTCCGGATGATAGGGCGAGCGCTTTAACCACTGCGCCACTCGGAGGCCCAATTGTCAGTATTTCAAATAGCTTGGAAGGAGAGCATCCTGAACTATAGAAAAGCTCTTAGTGGAGCTAGACCAACGCATCTCTCCACTCTTATAGGAAACAACAAAATAATCCTAGATTTTTATTTAATACTGCAGACAAATTAACCAGAAACAAGACCACTGCAGAAATCTCCACAACAACAACATACAGTAGTGAGGACTTCATGAACCTTTTCAATAATAAAATTGTAAACATTAGGCATAAAATTGAGGCTTTGAAACCAGACAATGTAATTGATGCAGATGTTAAACTAACCATGTCAGATCGGAACCTAGAATACTTTACTCCCCTTGAAGAGAATGAACTAATTTCAAATTCATCAACCTGTGTATTAGATCCTATACCGACACATTTCCTCAAACAGATAGTGCCAGAAATAACAGAACCCCTGTTGAAAATAATTAATTCACTCAGCATTGGGTATGTTCCAAAATCTTTTAAATTAGCAGTTATTAAACCCGATAGTTAAGAAGTCTGACCTCGACCCCGATCAGCGCTCCAATTACAGGCCGATATCAAACGTCCCCTTTATCTCTAAGATTCTGGAAAAGATAGTAGCAGAGAAGCTATGCTCATATTTACATAGAAATAACTTACATGAACTGTATCAGTCAGGATTTAGGCCTCATCACAGCACAGAGACAGCACTCGTTAAAGTAGTAAACGACCTCCTATGGGCCTCTGATCAGGGTTGCGTCACTATGCTCGTGTTACTGGACCTCAGTGCAGCTTTTGACTCCATTGATCATAGTATTCTCCTTCACAGATTAGAAAAGGTAGTAGGAATTAAGGGAATGGCCCTCTCCTGGCTCAGATCCTATTTGACTGATCGTTATCAGTATGTAGATTTAAATGGTGATTATTCTGCATGTTCTTTAGTGGAGTTTGGTGTCCCACAGGGTTCAGTTTTAGGCCCACTGCTTTTTTCTCTTAACGTGCTTCCTTTGGGCAACATAATCCGTAAGCATGATATTAATTTTCAGTGTTATGCTGACGACACACACTTATACGTCTCAGCAAAAAAGATGAGAGAAACCAGCTTGCCAAAGTTGAGCAATATGTAAAGGATATAAGAGACTGGATGCTAATTAACTTCCTTCTGCTTAATCCTGATAAAGACAGAAGTTCTAGTCATAGGACCGCATGCAGCTAGAAGCAAGATTTTAGATCACGCTGTAATTTTAGATGGCCTTTCCGTTCTATGTAGTGCAACAGAGAAAGACCTCAATGTGCTTATAGATTGTAGTCTTTCATTTGAAGCTCATGTAGACAATATCACCAGGATAGCATTCTTTCACCTCACAAATATTGACATTGTGAGGAATATATTGTCACTAAACGATGCAGAAAAACTAGTTCATGCTTTTATCACCTCAAGGTTGCAACGCTTTACTGTCTGGTTGTTCAACAAGGTGCATAAACAAGCTTCAGTTAGTTCAGAACGCAGCAGCCAGAGTCCTCACTAGAACCAGAAGATACGAGCACATCTTATCTTCACTTCATTGGCTCCCTGTGAAATTTTACATTGATTTTAAAATACTACTTTTGACGTATAAAGCATTAAACGGGGAACTGCTAGTGTCTTACGATCCGCCACGCCTACTTCGATCAAAGAATGCAGGCTGCTTGTCAGTACCGCGTATTATTAAAACTACAGCAGGGGGCAGAGCTTTTTCTTACAAAGCTCCAAAGTTATGGAACAACTTTCCAAAAAGTGTTCGGGACTCAGACACAGATTAGCCTTAGGTAAAGGAGCAGATCTGGGGGACTCATGGACGTAGAGTATTCCGGTGAACTGGTATGTTTAGATGCTGTCCTCCCCACTCTCATTGTTCACTCAGGTTTGTTGACAGTGAGGTGATTGGTTGCTTTACATCTCAGAGAGCCCTCATGTCTGTGTTTCCCTGTTAGTTATGCTGTTATAGTTAGTCCTACCGGAGTCCCTGTGTGCACTCTACACTAAATATACATTCAACTTATACATTGTGTGACTGTGACCAGACCTAACTGTTATATCTCCTTTTCTGCCCCCCCCCCCCCCCTTTCCCTCTCTCTGTCTCCACACGTCGTTCCTGAGCTGCCAGTGATCCAGACTCCCTCTGCCCTCTGGACCTGTCTGACTCATCATGGTGCCCCGCTTCTGGTTGGAGATCTTGTCACATGGATGTCCCGTGTGTCTCTTTGGGATGCATCCGATGTCTGGGGACGGTTTCACTCTACTATGAAGACGGTTCTGGCCTCGACTGATGTTGACAACTGTTTCTCTGTGGAGTTGGCTGCAGTCGCTTGATAGTTCAGGACTGGAAGTCTACCTGAGCCTTCAATAACTACCTGGACTCCATATTAACATCAATTGACATCTATTAACAACTGTTATACTGAACTACCTGCCACCTAACACACAGTATTAATGCAGATCAATTCCTTCTTTCTGTTTCACCCAAATGAGGATGGGTTTCCTGTTGAGTCCGGTTCCTCTCAAGGTTTTTTCCTACTGCCATCTCAGGGAGTTTTTCCTTGCTACTGTCGCCCTCGGCTTGCTCATAAGGGACTATCTGAACATTTTGATTCATACACATTGACATTTCATTCAAACTTAAATAATTCTTTTGATTGTGTACAGCTGCTTTGCAAAGATGACAATTGTTAAAAGCGCTATACAAATAAAATTTAATTGAATACACACACTACAGCCAATTTGGGAACACCAATTAATATAATCTACATGCCTTTGGACGGACACTGGTGTACCCAGAGCAAACCCACCAAGCACGGAGCAAACATGCGAACTCCATGCACACAGAGACAGGAATCGAACCCGGACCCTGGAGGTGTAAAGCGACAGTGCTAACCACTACACCATCATGCCGCCGTTCCTTAACCTCTAAGTGAATTAAAAACAAAATAGGTATCCATAATGGGGGAAAAATGGAAATCTATATACGGAAATCTACAGTATATATGGAAATCTATATATAGTATATAATGGAAAGCTCTTATTGTGGTTCCTGGACCACCAGGCATTTCACTGTATTTATGAAAGACTTTAAGAAGGAGAGTGTACAGTATCTCTAGAGTCAAAACAATCCACATCTACTAAGTTAAAGTGCTAAAGATGATCATCCTCATTAATAAAACATTGCAACAGTGAGGCAATTAAAAAAACCCCAGGCATCTTTATTAACTGATTTATTCATTCAAGAAATAACAAATATATATTTTAACAGCTGGCAAAGATGATCTACCAGTCTGACCAGCTCAGACTTAACAATTTAACTGGTCTCTGGTCAAACCATACATGAATAGAAGATCACCAAGAAATACAGTCAAGATTTGTCAAATTAGGATAAAGTTTTTTTTTTTTTTTTTTTTTTTTGTTTACATAAGACAAAATATCTGGGTTACATACACAGACAAAACCAAGTTAGCCAAGTTCACTTTACTTTATATACAATCTCTGGTCTATTGTGCAATGTTCATGAAATAGAAATGAAATCAGATCCACCAACCAGGATATCTCTTATTTGAGGCTTATTCCTTCAAATACAAAGAAGAATCTCAGTCATTAAAAGTTTATTGTGTCATATTTCAGTCACAACACAAATTATTAAAAAATTCTTAAATCTCTTAAATTCCACATTTCATTCCATTACCGTTCTTTCCGAGGTGGATCAGAACCAGATATCTCTGGCTATATACATCAAGTGATTGACTATAGTGTCAGAACCCAAAACCCCCCAAGTGTCAAAACATCTGATAAATGATCTTCTAAAATCAACTGATATACCTGAACATTTTTTTTTTATCTTATTAGAAAGAAATCGCCAAAAACAGATCAATCAATTAATCAATCAATCAATACAGACATGATAGAGCTTTGCTGTCTTGTGCTTATGCGTAATCTACTGTGGTTTCCCCCCAGCTGTAGGTGCCAGTGATAGGCTCGGGTATCTCTCGGGAAGTGGGTGCCTCACAACTGTCTGGGTAAAGCAGGAAGCCAGAGAAGGTGCTACTGCTCTCAGTGCCGATACACATACCGTTACTGTTTACGTCTTTGACCTGGATCCACACTTGGTCTCCCATGTTCATAT